>JANAVB010034016.1:226411-431532 GCA_029216955.1 Iris pallida | reverse complement strand
CACACAGGGAACAAAGAGTGCACAACTCATGCACAAACACACACATACACTGATAACTCCTACTTCCTAAACCAATGTCACCTGACTGTTCACAAATCTTTTGCACAGGGAAGCATACACTCAACACTATCTCACTAAAACACACATAGGGACTCCTACAATTTTCTTGGTATACTGCCACCTACACACACTGACCAGAGGCCTAAACACAGGTATTGCCCGGCTCTGACACTTGTACACACACCTACACACAGGCCCCTCATCTGTCTACTGCTGTATTCCTCATTAATCCTAAGTGTAGTAACCCCTATCTTACGCTCCAATTCGCCGAACCGTTTGTCCTCGCTTTGACTCAAGACGAATGGATCGTCCTCACTGGGGCATGATGCCGTACAAGTCTATATTGGACTTGAACAAGGTAAGAACGTGCATTTGATAATTCTTTTGAGACAACAAGTTGAAATTAGACAGTATAGAGAGTTGAAGATGCAGTATAAGAAAAAATTTAAGCTTTTAATTGATGAACTTGCAAAGTATGTACAAGGCCATTTTTATATTATATATGTCATTGCGACTACATTCTTTGAAACACAAAAGAAGAACTTTGATAAGATGTCATAAAATAAGCCTTATCATTACATACAGTCATGCCTCTTTATACATTTGGACAAAAAGCCTTAGATCTGAATTGGGCTTCAAAGTACTTCAAAATAGGAGATCTTTGAACCGCCTTCCGTTCTTCAGCTTCAGCTGGAGAGTTGGGGGCTAGCACACTTGGTAATGCATTAGTGGACGGGACGTATCCACTCCTCACCTGGGGAGTTGGGGGTTATCCCACTTGGGAATGCATTAGTGGACGAGACGTACCCACTCGTCTAAATTGATACTGCTTATTAAGGATTTCAAGCATTCAAAGTAATCTTTCTATTTAGAACTAAATGAGTTGCACTTCATATCAAGGCATTACTTAAAGTAGCAAATAACACAGTAAATCTTAACATTCTTCCAACAACTGTGCTCGTTCCCTACATAAAATATATATAATACTTACCACCTACATAAAATAATAGATGAGCATGCAATCTATCTCATATATGGTCATCAGTGATATTGACACCATGAAGGACGATTATGTAGCATTGCGACGCGCCCTATCAGTCGGGGTTACGAGCCCGACATGAGGTCTCGCAATGCTCGTGTCGAAGCACGATTTTATAATTTCCCACTAGGTCGATTTTGTTCCACCGCCCCAGATACCATTTCGAGGAAAGCTAACCCTGTGCATAAGTTGATCATGGCCATGTGAATGCGGTGAACAAGTTTATATATACAGCAAATGCGTGACATAAACAGAATTAAGCTATATAACCCATAACTCGTGCAATAATTCATTTCTAGCCTCAAAGCCGAATGTTCTAATTTGGCTATCCATAGGCACCAAATACCCTGAGACGTCGAGCCATAAATTGATATTTAAATGTCATTCCTTTCAACAGTTTTCCCAGTTTTGAACCAAATTGCTCGCCTCGTTACGAGGCTTTGAGTTAATATCTTTAGCCTAGTTATACTAATTACATTATCGTTTTTTCATGTTCTTTGTCTTAGTGGCACAGTATATATTCAACTATCATCATCGATTTGAACGTCTGAACATCAAGAATTTGTTGGCAGAAAGGAGTAGAAAAGAAAGGGCTGAACCACCCACCTAAAAAAATGTGCCGAGAGTAGAAGAATGCTTCGCGATGATCAAATGTCAGATACACAAACTCCTGCAATGGCACGAATATCATATTAGAATTCTTCCTTTAATCCTTCCCTTTCAAAATTCCCAAAGGCGCATTCAGAAATCGACGCAAAAGCACACTCATTAAAGCCAAGCAGCAAAAATATCCAAAAATATGAGCCTATTACATAATGCTTCGCCCCAACGGGAGCGGGACACTACATAATATAACGCTAAGAAAAGATTTTGTCCCAAAACTTAAGAACAAGGGTCTGACCTTAATCGACAAATAGTTAAGGGTACTTCTCCTTCATTTCTGATTCTAGCTCCTATGTCGACTCCTCGACTGAATGGTTGTGCCACAACATGCAAACCAAGGACATCGATCGATTTCAAAGGATGTTTTTCTTCTGATCTAGAATTTGCACAGGTTCCTCTGAGTATGATAAATCGGTGCACAGCTCCAACTGATCGAAGCTAACTATGTGACTTGGATCATACACATACTTTCGAAGTTGGGAGACGTAGAAGATGTCGTGTACTTCAGCCAGGGCAGGGGGTAGCACAATTCGATAAGCAACGGCCGCCACTCTCTCTCGAAAATTGAAGGGGACTACAAATCTTGGACTTAACTTGCCCTTATCTATGAACCGCATAACGCCCCACATCAGAGTCATCTTAAAAAATGTATGGTTTTCGACCAGAAACTCTAGCAGTTGTCGATGAGTGTCCGCATAGCTTTTTATGTTGACTTTGTGTAATGCTGAGTCTGTCTTAAATTATACGAACTTTTTTAATGGCTTGTTCGACCAGTTCTGGCTCGAGCACATGTCGTTCCCCGACTTCGTCCCAACATATTGGAGATCGGCACTTCCTCCCTTAAAGTGCCTCATAAGGAGCCATCTAGATGCTCGATTAATAACTATTGTTGTTCGCAAACTCCGCAAGCAGCAAATGTGTGTCCCAACTAGCCTTCAAATATATTGCACACAGACGCAACATGTATTCAAGGATCTGATTTACACTCTCTGTCTGACCGTCGGTTTGTGGATGGTACGCGGAGCTAAAATTCAGCTTGGTGTCTAGTGCTGCTTACAAGATCGTCCATAAATGCGATAAAAATTTCCCGTCCCTGTCCAAAATAATCGTGTATGGTATCCCATGAAGTCGAACAATCTCATCAATGTAAATCTGTGCCAACCGATCAACACTCTAGGTTACTTTGATAGCGATAAAATGAGCAGACTTGGTCAATCGTTCAAAAATGACCCAAATTACGTCATTCTTTCGTGGCATTTTTGAAAAGCCTACGATAAAATCCATAGAGATATCATTCCACTTCCATGTCGAAATTGCGAGATTTTGCAGCTCCTCGCATAGTCGTTGGCATTGTGACACAAAAGTTGCTACATCTTTCTTTATATCGTACCACCAAAAGGTCGTGCGCAAGCCCTTGTGCATCTTGGTGCTTCCAAGATGCAACGAGTACTTTGCATAGTGAGCCTCAACAAGAATTTCTTTTCTAATTTTGGTATGGTGAGGAACGCACATCCTTTCCTTCACTCACATCATCCCGCCTTCGTCTACTACAAAGTCAGTTGCCTGCCCTATCGAAATCAGCATACGCATCTTCTTCAGGAATGGATCGTCCCCCTGTGTAGTCTTTATTTTGTCACGCAAGCTCAGCTCAAGGTGCAATTGAGCCAACTGTAGGAGCGTAAAAAGTGCTTCATGGACTAAGTCAAGGAAGTCGAGAACTTTACACAAGTCAAACAGAATCAGACTCAGACTTTACGCAGAAATTAAACAGAATAAAACTCTATGCGAGCTGCTTTCTACGTGAGCTACTTTACGCGAGAACCATCCTCAAAGCTTTTACGCGAGGGACAGGCTATCAAATCATCATATTTAATGTGCGTGATACTGTTCTGACGTAATGATTTTCTGACAGCGGACATCACAGAAGTCGAGAAGATTTAATTTACACCAAACCCAACACTGTCGTTTAGTGTGCAGATGGGCTACTTTATGCTCAAGAGATTGCTTCTTTTACGCACGAAAGTTATTCGAGCTTTTTACGCTCAAGGCTGTTGTGCGCGTAAAGTTTATTTGAGCTAATTTTATGCTCAAGGCTATTTTCAGCCACTTTACGCGAAAAGTTTATTTTGGGCTATTTTACGCCCAGTCTGCTACTTTACGCAGGAAGTATATTTTGGGTCATTTTTTACGCCCGATCTTTTCTGGCTATATGAGAACGTGGTCTGCTTACGTGGCTTTCATGCCACACTTATCGAGGAAAGTGTGTACGTGCTCTCCTCATTTTGTTGAAGTAGTGGGACACGTGTCACCATGCGTAGAGATCAAAACTCTACATTGGACACGTGTCATCATACGTAGAGGATGATTTTCATCGTGGGTGACAGTTACTCGCGTAGAGACCCAATTTTGTTGCTTTTTATGAACAGAGGGTCTAGTCTATAAATAGACTTATTTTTAACACAGACATGATCAAGAGATCAATAGAGATACATGAGAGGAGATTCTGAGAAAACTCATACTTTTCAGAGTGATATTTCCAGAAGCATTTCTTCAACTTTTTCTCAAGAACAGGGTGAAACAAAGCAGGAAAGCATTCGACTGTGCCATCAGTGCCGTTGCTCGATACCTTTCTGGTGACTTAGTTCTTCCGATTGTTCGTCTTCTTCAAGCAGTTTTCTTCATCATCATCGTATAGTCCAAGGAACGAAGTGATCGCTCCCAGATCAGACTTCCATAGCAATAATTTCCAGAACAATTTATACTTTTGTACTTTTTCTCATTTTCTTTCAAAAGCCAATTTTAGGCATTTTGTTAAGTGAAACAAAAAAATTGTTTCACTTAAAAAATGGCGACTCTGCTGGGGACGACCTTCTCCTCTGACGAGAAGGCAATTGCTCAATATGATGATGTGTCGGTCGGATCGACAAAGAAGACTCTGGTTGTTCACTTCGACCAGACTGCTTACGAAGAAATGCTCCGAACTGGGGGTAGTACTCGCTGCTCCAATGTTCAAAAATTGCGGAAGGCGCAAAAGGTTTGGATTCCTAAGTCTAAAGTATCCTCGGATCTTCCTGCTGTCTCTGAAGGCAAAGGAATCCTTCCTACTCCTTTTGTGGAGGCTCCCGTCTGTGACGAGGCAGCCTCTACTTCAGTGATGCACCCTGGGCGTAAAAATTAGTCTTCCGTTGGTGACGTGGTAGACTCCTAATTTTACGCTCTGCGCATAAAAATCAGCCTCCCGTCTGTGACGTGGTAGACTCACATATTTTATGCTCTGCGCATAAAATCATATTTTACGCTCTGTGCGTAAAAACCAGTCTCCCGTCTGTGACGTGGTAGACACCCAAGCTTTACGCTCTACGCGTAAAAGAAAATCTTCCGTCTGTGACGTGGCAGATACTCATGTTTTGCGCTCTACGCGTAAAGGTAAATCTCCTGTCGGTGACAGAGTAGATAAAGTTCACAATGATGCCTTTGCATCTAAAGTGAATTTGCCTGCACGCATGCAGCATAAAAACATGAATTCTATTGTTGGTAAAACTTCAGTTTTCTACCAACAGCCTTCTTACACTGCTTTACGCAAGGTTCCAAACCTTCAAATTACGCATAATACTGATGGAGTCCTTTGTGCACAAAAATCTCAAGATTTATGCACACAACTCCAGGCACGTAAAAATATCCAGTTTGGTTCTGCTAATGCAGCCAATAATCTTCTTTATACACAAGGGACTAAACTATTCTCTATCCCAAATATAATAAAAAGACTACTTCTCCCACTCCTTTTGATTTACGTGAGTTGCTTGTACAAAAGCGTAAAGACAGAAAATCTCCTGTGACACTCCCCAAAGAAAATCATCATTGTGAGTGTCACCAGATTGGAATCAAATATTACTGTTCGGCTTCTAAACAGTCAGTTTTTGACCGGTTAGGCTACAATGTGCCTCAGCAACAAGTTGATGATCAAGAGCATGAGTTGTCATGTGCGTCAGTCAACATGGCATCTCATACCAACAGAGGACGACGTCCAAGACTCAACTCGTCTCAAACTCCTGGTCAACAACAGTTCAACCCACTTCTTGATACCTTTGAAGGGGTATATCAGAATACCCGGTCAAGAAGTCAAAGACAGTTACAATCTTCAGATTCAGAAGCTGGGGGTACCCAGTCTTTGGAGTCCGAAACTGATAGTGTTGATTCATACCTCTATACTAATCCCTCTATATGTTCAAAGGAGGTTGAATCCTATGTTATCAGAGAAGAACCAGAGACGTCCACTCCTAATACAGAGCAACGTCTCTCAACAGTGGAACAATTGCTGAAGGACATGCTTGCTATGATGCAAAGTATGCATCAAATAATAATGACTCAGCAAACTACTCAGCCAGCAGTAGTAACACCGGTGCAGGTAGCAGCACAAACTCAAGATAGTCAAGGGGTTGATATACCTTTGAATAATCTTAGTCAAGAGCCTGCTGTCAATCAAAATTCTGCATCTCCAGATCCTATCATTTCAAAAGATGTACCACCTCCGGTGGGGGTTACGGTACATCCAGCAACTATTCAATCGAATGTGCTTCCTCAAAATAGTGAAGCTATTCAAGCAGTACGTGAGCTAAAAGCACAGTTTGAAGTTCTGAAGCACAAGGATCAACTCCAGAGATTAGGGTTTAAGCAACCTTATCCTCCTCATTGGAATGATGTATCCTTTCCTCCAAAATTCAAGCCACAATCGATGGTGTTATTTGATGGAAAGGCTTCTCCCAGTCAATATATTAATTATTTTGATATTATGACTGTGCATTTGCAGAAGAATGATGCTCTTCTTACCCGCATTTTCATCGGGTGTTTAACGAATTCAGCTTATGACTGGTATCACAGTCTACCTAACAATTGTATATCGTCTTTTGACGAATTTAAAGCAATGTTTCTCTCCCGCTTCTATGAAGGAGGCATGGACATGAATATGTCCTCCCTAATAGAAATTAAACAAAAGGAGAAGGAAGATACTCGGACGTTCATCGAACGTTTTCGACAGACAACTTTGAAGATGCCTCCTGGTATGCCAGATTTAGCATTGATTGATACATGCAAAATGAATCTGCGACCAACTATTGCTGTCTTTACGGGCTCCCAATTCACAGATTGGGCCTCGTTCATTATAGCAGCAGTTTCAGCCGAGACTAATGGCAGGTTGGCTCGTGAACACGGGATGATCTTTGCCTCAGAAGACAAAGGAAAGAAAGGCTCTTCTGGTAATAATTCCCGCAATCGCAATGGGAAAGGGAAGGAAACCTTAGTGGTTAATCTTTCAAAATCCAAAACGACGCCAAGTAATACGGAGTCTTCTAAACCAAAGAAAGAATACTCTTTTGATGACAGTAATATCCCAGGGATATTCCAATGTCTTGTAAAGAGTGGCAAACTCCAGATTCCAGAGCCAAAAAGGCCTAATAAGGTGAATCTGACTGACAATTCCAAATATTGTATCTATCAAAGATACATAAATCATCCTACTAAGGCTTGCTACATCTTAAAGAAGAAAATCCAAGAGTTGATAAATGCCAATGCCATCACTTTAACCAATGATGAGCATACGGTCACAACTAATATGATTTCTCTTCAATTTGGAGGATTTCCTCCACAGCAAGTTCCAGATGGGATTGTCCCAATTTCTAAGGCAACTATGAAGATTGTGAATCTTTCGCCTGCTAGAGAGCAAAATGAAGGATTATTGTCTCTCACATTAAAAAATAGTAAAATCATGTGGATACATCCTGATTTAGTACCTGAAATGGAAGATGAAGGTAAAACTTTAAAATTCAAGAAAGGTAGGAAATTCAAAACCTGCAATATGATTTCTCATGTTGTTACCCCAGATCATGATGATTTAGATCATCTTTGGGATGGCAATCCTTTGGGGGATAGACTGAGGGGTTTGAATATATGTCCTTCAACTTTGGCTCCTCCTACCAAACTCAAACTTACTCATAAGCAATGGTTAGCAATGAGTAGTGTCCCCTTATACAGGGCACAACAAGTCTTTGCTGCTTATGAGAAAGCTCCTGTAGGGATTTTTCCTCCTGTCCCGAGTATTCCTCCTTCTTCTGTGGTTGCAGAGGTTTCTGTTTCTTCTTCCTCTGTTAAATCATCTATTGAAAGTCCGCTACCTATTCACATATACAGTCAATAATCAGTCCATCTCATAAAAAGATGGGCTATGACTTTCAGAAGGCGGAAGGCTTGAACTATGATAAAGGAATGCGACTTCCTTTAGAAATTCCAAGTCAAAAATCTACTGTTGGATTGGATTTTGAGGTCCCTCATAAAAATCCTCGCAAGAAGACTAAAGAAAAGAAGAACAAAACCTGTAATATGGTACTTCATTCTCCTGAGTATGAAGAAAAAGCCTTTGCTGGTACGAGATCTGGAAAAGAGTACCACAAAGATTACGAGGGAACTTTGAAAGAAGCAGAAGACGTTGCTGAAACACTACCAGCTCAACCATCTCTTATTCCTGTAACGCCCCAGAACCAGAATACTGGAGAGCGGGGGCATACATAGCCAGCTACGTATAATAAAATGGATTCTAGTTCACTATACGGTCACGGCTGTCTAGATATATGAGGGTTTAACTACAATCCATCAGTCTCCTATGGTTAATAACAAGCTTAATTGTCTCAATCTCAAGCAAGCAAGTAAAGTTACAAGATGTAAGATCACCAAATATACAATAGTAAGGTGTCCCAAACATTACATATCCAGCTGATCATGAAGCTAGTCGTTACAAAATGTGAGGACTAGCAAGAGTTTAGTCATACATGATCAACCCTAGGATCTGTCAATCATGTTACAGCCCGTAGGCAGACAGTAATAAGGTATACAATACGAGCTAACAGGTGCTCGCCGGCTAAACGCCTCAAAATAAGAATTTTACAATAGAGTGGGAGAGCCAAAAATAAACCCACTCGTTGCCCTGGTTACGCCTGGTAGTCACCATCGGGCTGGAAGGTCGGTAGATCCTCTGAAGTTGCTCCGAAATCTGGCCTCACAAAACCAGCTGGGTCAGATCCCAGAAAGAGCAAGTGCCACAAAGGAGGCTTCACTTAAGAAATAAAACCAGCACATCAGAATTAAATATTAATGGTAGTTACAAAAGAGCCTATTAATAAAAGAATAACAACAGTAATATAGAGTACGAGGGAACCATTCAAGTAGCTGGATTACAACCCTTAAACCAAACAAGGACCGGGGTTGTAATCCTTCACCTGAATAGAACTCCGTCTCCAATTCCTGTTTGTAAGGTAAAACATAACAAGCATGACATGGGGTACAATAAGACAATAAATGAAGAGAGGACTTAGAACTGCTCCGGAAGCCAGGTTATAACCCTTAAACCAAACAAGGATCGGGGTTGTAACCCTTCGTCTGAACAGAACTTAGCCCCTGATCTTTACTGTTAAAAGTGACAATCATACGATCAAGCTTGCAATAATCGAGCACTAAAACTACACCATACAATTGCTCCCGGCCAATCAGTGACTACGGCTTTCTATATTAGTTAACTAGGGTTGACACAAATATGCAGTGAGATATTCCTCCAGCCACAAGCCCTGCAGCTAATCCAGGTTATCCAGGCGACTTGGGTTCGTTAAGCAGTGCCTCGCTCTTTTCCATATATCAGTGATTCTAGACTTGCGCCCTACTCGTCGGCAGGCTGCAAGTCCACAATGGTGGCCGGGATAACAGGATCGCCTGTAACTGTGGAAATCTCTCATGACTACTAAATTGTTCTAGTTATTAGCCTTAGTTATTTTACGGTAGGTACCCCTGACCGTGGAACTTAGAGATCCATGTCCTAGTCATGATTTAAATATTACCGGTTCAATTGTATAAACACAATTATCCACGGTGTCCAGGCCATCCAATCTTGTCATGACATGCTAGCCGTCGCAACAGCCTTCAAAAAATATATATCGTGTCATGTTCACTGTCAAAAGTGCGCCACGTCGGGCCACTATCACATCATGTCAAAAGTGCGCCACAACGGGTCACCATCGTGTCAGGAAACAATTAATTTGGCACAAGCACACATTTAGTAATTAAATATTAGAAGGGGCAAGGGCTGTGGGGGACTCATGCGGCTCGAAAAATTTTTCATGCGGCCAGCAGTCACTTGGCCATATGCGGTTGAGCAAAATATATAAGCATGCATGCTTGTATACAAATGCATTTAATAAATTAATATAATGCATTAAATAATGCATTACTACATTAAATGCATTATATTAATATAATGCCTTAATATAATATATTAATATATATTAATATACATTATATTAATATACATTACATTAATATATTAATATATATTAAATGTATGCTTGTATGCATTAGTATAATGTATTAATATGCATGCGGCTGACTTTGTTCCCAAATATGGCTCACCATTGGCATTTTTATGCGGCCAATAATTAATGCTAAGGCCATGCGATTTAATGCAAGCACGCACCTGCTTGCTATGCATGCAATTAATGCTCACTAACGTCATGCAATTTAAAACGGCTATAACATTAAAATATGCATATGCTTATGCGGCCAACCAAATTATGGCCATATGCGGCTCACTATTCTTAATGCATTAAATACAAGCTAATGTTATGCGGCCAAGTTGCAAGCAAATGCTTACACATGCATTATTATGCATCTAACAAAATGCATTAAATAATGCATGCAACAAAATAAATGCATGCAATTCCATGCATTAAGCTATGTACGTACACATGCATGCATCTAACAAATGCATTAAAGAATGCATTTAGGAATGCATTAGAATATGCATTAATATGCATCAGAGAATGCATTAATGCATTAGAGAATGCATTATAATGCATTAGAGAATGCATTAAAATGGCATACGGCTGTGAATGGATTTGAATATGTATTAAAATATGCATTACAATGGCATGCGACTGAATGCATTCTAATATGCATTAAAATATATATTACAATGGCATGCGACTGAATGCATTCTAATATGCATTAAAACATAATGCCTATGCGGCTGAATGTATTCTAATATGCATTAAAATATATAATGCCTATGCGGCTAGCTACTGTACGTGTGCATACAAGCAGAGCTTACTAACCCACGCACTAAATAATGCATTTAAAGAACACATGCATTAATAATAGTATGCAAGAAAGCTTGCCAGCACATGCATTAAATAATGTATTAATAATCATGCGACTGACTTTGGCATTTGTATGCGGCCAAGTGCTAGTACATGCGGCCAAGTGGCCAAGTGCTTGACGTATGCATGCAATTAATGTTTGCTAATGCATTAGAATGTGCATGCTTGCCAATGTATTTAAAATGTGCAAAGGCCATGCGGCTCATTTAATAAATGGCCATGCGGCCAGGGTAATTAATGCTCATGCGGCTCAGCAAAATCCCGTAGGCCAAATTTAGGTAAAATAGAATTCTCTACAACATGGAACCATCAACTAGCAAAAATATACAAGTTTGATAGATCAAACCTCCTGGAAATCGAAAATACCACAAAGCTAGATTTACAAGAATTTAACCATGGAAATAAAAAATGCTAAGTACTAAAGTGGGTTAGAAACACATGAGAAAGACAATAGAACAATAAAAGTGGGATTCCTCCATGAAGCAAGATGCACTTGCCTAAACCTTCCACTCTCAGGTTGGTGGAGAAGTAATGGTGGGGAAGAAGAAAGTTAATGTGGAGAGAGAAATATTTGGTAGGATATTTAATGATAAGGGTGGTGGTAGGTGGGAGTGGTTTGGTTCTCATAAAATCAAGCAAAAATTGAACCATGTAAAACCAAACCGAACCAAGTCAAGTCGGGCCGAACCAAACAAGGAGACATGCAATACGGGTCTAATTACGTACACGTATACTAAAATACGTAATACGAACAATGGTCATTACAACTCTACCCACCTTAAAAGAATTCCGTCCTCGGAATTTAAATCAAGAGATTGGAGATGCAAGGACAAGCTATACTACTCACAGGCCAGCTATACTAGTTAAGCAATCAAACAATTATTCACGCAAGGAAGGAATCGAAGGCATGAGGCATAAGAAAGATATTATACCTCACGAGTCAAACAGGTCGGGATAACGCGATCGGGTATCATCCTCACGCTCCCACGTTGACTCAGCCAAGGAGTGATGACCCCAAGCAACACGTACTAACTTGATAGTCTTGTTCTTGAGTATCTTCTCTCTTTGGTCCAATATGGATACGGGTCTCTCCTCATACGAAAGGTTGGTACCCACAACCAATTTCGAATGATCTAAGATATGACTCGGGTCCGGAATATACCGTCATAGTTGGGATACATGGAACACGTCATGCACCTCACTCAGAGATGGCGGAAGAGCGAGATGATATGACACATCTCCTACTCGCTCCAGAATATCGAACGGCCCTATAAACCTAGGACTAAGCTTTCCCCATACGCCGAAACGAATAACGCCACAGTTAGGCGAGATCCTCAGGAATACATGGTCGCCGATAGAAAATTCAAGGGGACGTCGATGAGAATCGGCCCAATGGCGCTAACGATCTTGTACAACGCGAAGATGATCTCTAACTCTCCTGACCACCTCAACTGTCTGAGTGATCATCTCTGGACCAAGCATCTGCCTCTCTCCAACATCGTCCCATGCTAGTGGGGATCTGCATTTCCTTCTATACAGTGCCTCGAACGGTGCCATCTGGATACTAGCTTAAAAACTGTTGTTGTACGAGAACTCCACCAGATGCAGGTGATCTTTCCACGAACCATCGAAGTCGAGTGTACAAGATCTCAACATATCCTCAAGAGTCTGGATCGTGCGTTCCGACTGACCATCTGTCTGCGGGTGATATGCTGAGCTGAACTGGAGGCGAGTTTCCAAACTCTCTTATAAGCTACGCCAGAAGTGCGACATAAATCTTGAATCTCGATCCGAGGTGATACTGACTGGTACACCTTGGAATCTGACAATCTGTCGGAGATACATCTCTGCTAGCTGAGCTGTCGACTGACCAACTCTGAAAGGGAGAAAGTGAGCCACCTTCGTGAGCTTGTCAACTATAACCCAAATAGCATCTCTATCGGCTGGGGATCTAGGTAATCCAGTCACAAAATCTATAGTTATATGTTCCCACTTCCATTCTGGAATCGACAAGGGCTGAAGAAGTCCAGCTAGCCTCTGATGTTCAGCCTTGACTTGTTGGCAAACCAAATACCGAGAGACAAACCGAGCTATCTCCCTCTTCATGCCATTCCACCAAAAGTGCTGACGGATATCACAGTACATCTTCGTGCCACCGGGATGAATCGAATACTGAGAACTGTGAGCTTCCGCCATGACCTCCTGTCTGATATCTCCACTGGGTACACAAAGACACTTACCATGTCGAAGTGTACCATCTTCATGAATGCATAAATCTGGTCGGCATCCTGCTTCACATTCTGCTCTAAGCCGCTGAAGCTTAGAATCGGAGGACTGAGCTATCTTGATCCTATCAACTATACTGGACTGAACTTGCATGCTGGCCATCAATGCCACATTGGTAGGAAGGACAACTTCTATACCCATCTTCTGAAGATCTGCTAACAACTCGGGTTGTGCTGTCAGAAAATAAACTCCGGCTCTCCTGCTCAATGCATTTGCAACAACGTTGGCCTTCCCAGGATGATACTGCAGGTTGACATCATAATCCACAAGCAGCTCTAGCCATCTTCTCTGACGCATGTTAAGGTCCTTCTGGGTGAACACATACTTCAGACTCTTGTGGTCGGTAAAAATCTCTACCCTATCTTCATACAAGTAGTGTCTCCAAAGCTTGAGTGCAAACACTATTGCTGCCAGTTCCAAGTCGTGGGTCGGTTAATTCCTCTCATGATCACAAAGTTTTCGTGACGCATAAGCTATTACCTTCCCATGCTGCATCAAAACACACCCTAATCCTCTGCCTGAAGCATCACAGTATACTGAAAATCCTTCGGTCCTATCTGGAAGTGTGAGAATGGGTGCCGTCATCAAAGCTCGCTTCAGCTTCTCAAAAGATTCCTGACATTCTGCGGTCCAAGGAAATTGTACATCCTTGCGGGTCAACTATGTCAATGGCGCTGATATCCAAGCAAAGTCCGAAACAAATATCCGGTAATAGTCGACTAATCCCAGAAAACTGCGAACTTCTGCAACTGTGCTGGGCACTGACCAGGTTTCTATAGCCACGATCTTCTGGGGATCCACTTCTACTCCTCCTCTGGTGATGATATGACCCAAGTATAAAATACGATCGAGCCAGAACTCGTATTTACTGAACTTGGCATACAACTGGTGCTCTCGAAGAATCTGGAGGACAACTCTAAGATGTTGCTCATGCTCCGCTTCACTCTTGCTATAGACCAGGATATCATCTATGAACACGATCACAAACTGATCTAAATAAGGCATGAAGATACGATTCATGAGGTCCATGAATACAGCTGGCACATTGGTTGCTCCAAAGGGCATAACAAGGAACTCCCAATGCCCATATCTAGATCTGAAAGCTGTCTTCGAGATATCCTGCTCTCTGACTCTGATCTGGTGGTATCTTGACCGCAAATCAATCTTTGAGAATACTGCCGCTCCTTTGAGTTGATCAAACAAGTCATCTATCCTGGGGAGAGGATATCTGTTCTTGATTGTTACTGAGTTCAAGGTACGATAGTAAACACATAATCTGGATGTACCATCCTTCTTTTTTACATGAAGCATCGGGGCTCTCCAAGACGATCCACTAGCACGAATGAATCCCTTGGTTCTGAGTTCTTCAATCATCTTGTACAATATCTCCAATTCTGACGGCGCCATCCTGTAGACTCTCTCTGACACTGGTGCTGTCCCGGAAATCAAGTCGATAGTAAACTCGATCTCTCGCTCTTGCGGCATTCCTGGAAGCACTTCCGAGAAAATATCTAGAAATTCCTCGACTACCCGGGGTAACTGTACTGCTGCTACGACCATCCGCAATAATGGAGGAGAAGGTTCAACTTCGCCTCGAGAAAAGAAAAATTTTGACTCGCCTGGAATACTAAAAATTACTCTGCCAATATGGCTATCTATCCTAGCATACTGGTCCCTCAACCAATCCATCCCTAAGACCACATCATAATCGGCCATCAAAAATTCTATCAGCCTAGCGGGAAACTCATTACCGCTAACCATGATCCGACACGAGAAAAATACTCTATCTACTCCCACAAGACCATTACCAGTAAGTATATTGAGCCTTACTGATAATGACTCGGGCTCCAGTCCTATCCGTGTCGCGAATCATGCAGACATAAATGAATGCGATGAACCAGAGTCAAATAACACTGAAGCCGGAAAAGTGTTGACGAGAATAGTACCTGCCACTACTTCACCGGGCGCCACTCCTTCTTCTCCCATGGTTAAGGCCAATACTTGACCATGTCCTCTAGGTGTCGGCCCTCTCTGCTGGAATCCTCTCTGCGTATTTTGGACTTGCGCCTGGGCATACTGCTGAGGCCTTTGCTGCTGAAAAGCCTGGGTCTGCATCGACAACGGCCTCGGGGAAGGAAACTGCTGCTGGACTGGTACTGGGGCTGGTCCCCTAACTGATGAACTGGTCCTGGCTGGTGATGAGTCAGTCCTGAACGGGCAGGACCCTACTTTGTGGTCCGGCGCTCCACAAAGCAAACATAATCCTCGAGCCTTGCGACATTCTGAAACAACATGTCCAGGCTTTCCACAATAAGAGCAGCCCATGGGGGAAGACTGCTTCTGCTTCTGCTGCTGAGGATATGTCAGGGTTGAATGTTGAATGTTGAACCGACGTAACTGAATCTGTCCTTCTCGGAGCTCCAATGGTCAAAGCTCTAGCTGCCGGGGCTGGGGCTGACGACTCATTCATCTGGCCGTGAGATCGCTTTCGACCTCCGGTCCGGTCCACAATCCTCTGGGAGGTATACTCGTGTCTCCTAGCTTCCCTCTGTAGGAACAAAATCGTAAAGCAGAATACTCTAGAGGGGGGTGAATAGAGTAGGCAGCGGAATATTGCTAATTAAAATCTTGTTAGCAGTTAGATCACAGATAAAATAATAATCACAAAAAGTAAATGACAGAATTTAAAAGTGATCAGAAGGTAAACGCAAACACTGAGATTTATACTGGTTTCCCTCTTGTGAGGACTAGTCCAGTCGGAAGAACTCTAGCTTCCAGTTGAATCCACTATTGGAAAATCCCGCAAGTTTTCATACGAAATCCTTACAACTTCTATAGACGCGAGCTTTGATACGAAGAACTCGACCAACTTCAATTATGAAGAGTTGAATCTTCTATCAAGCCTCTGATTACAATTGCTCTGGAACTTCTAGACCGTACCGTACTGGCAAATCGACTAGAGGATTGTAACTGGGTTGGGATTTGAAAATGAAAGCTTTTAAGAACTCTTTGGAAGAATGTAAGCTTAAGAAGAGAAGAGATTGAAAGTGAATTGGTGATCTGAAATGATCGAAATACTTCTCTATTTATATTTTTCCAAAGACAGAACTCTGACAGAATTCGGGCATAATTCGGACAGAACTCTTTGTAACAAACCGTAACTGAAGGATGACCAAGTTCAAAAATCCAACGTTCACTAACGTTCCACATGGCCGAACTCTGGCCGAACTCGGCCCAAGTTCTCCTGGGGTTCTGCCAGTTCATTTGGAGAAAATAAATTTTGGCTTTTTGAAAAATCCTTCAGAAGCTGTTTGTAAAAAGAATGTTTTTCAAAAACGTAGGTCATTTGTAAAAGAATAGGATGGTTTTGAAAAACGTTTTCGAATAGCCTATTTGCCAGTACGACTCGGTGTACAATGTATTCCTAGACTCAATAAAATGAAAAATTACATTGCTTAACAGGTAGTATATTCTGAATGGCAAACGGCTTCAGTCTTGAACATTATTGATAACCATTGTTGAGCAGTGTCCAAAACGTCGTAGGTAAACATCTGAGTTGACTTGTAATTATATCGAGACAGAGTTTGATCAATTATTAAAATCAGGTTTGACCATGACCAATGGGCCAATAATCTCCTCCATTTTGATAATTGACAAACCTTGTCGATATAACATCTAAGCTTGGAATCAATTCAAAATAGTAATCAAAAAATTGTTCATAACCTGTATTCATAAAAATGTTAGATCCTTATTTCTTCCCCGTTGTCACTTAGCAAAATAATTGCATAAGAGAAAGCTCCCCCGCAATCAATACATAAGTAACAAACAATAAAGAAACACAATAAACATAGATAAGAAAAACAACACAGGCATGTATTTGTCACAGTCAGTTAATAAAGAATGAAGCAACAAAAGATAGATAGTGCTACTATTAAACTGAAACAAATAAAGTGCTGAAATAGACTAAGACGCCAAAACTGAGGTATAATAAAAAAAACCTTGTCCATGAATAGTTACATAATAGAAAAAGTACTAAAAAAAGAGTACTGATATAATCTTGGAATGTCGGAGCATTTCCAAGTAAACATAAGACAAAAAGTAACATTCTCAATAATCTAACATCTCAAAAATCATCATCATCATCAACGTCATCAGCTGCAGCTCCAGCATGTTCAGAAGGACCAGCTCTAGAAGTACCAGCGCCAGAAGTGCGAGGAGTGGCGCCAGCGTAAAACTCACCGACATAGTCACGAGGAGGGGCACGAGCAGTACGATACCAATCATATGCGTTCCCTGGCTGGAACAAAGAGTGAACAGCCTCGTCGTCAATACGGTAGCCCGAAACAGAAGGGTCTCGAGGCAAAGAGCTAGCAGAATGACCCGTCTGTACAAACCTCAGATCGGCAAAGGAGTTGGCAATCGCCTGGAACCGAGTCATATCACGGAACTCATATTCCCTAGAGGTCTCAACATAAAAAGACTGCAGATCTGATAAGTGCTGATGGATACCCTCAAATGTCATAGGGTAAGAATAAGGAGGAACAGGTGCTGTGGGATCTGTAGGAGTAGGTACAGGAGGAGTAGGTGCAGTAGGTGGAGGAACAGATACAATGCTGCGATGAGACAGTTTGAAAAACTTGGGCTCGGGGTCGATAGCACAAGTAGATAAATCAATATCAAATCTCTGAAAAATGCGAGGAATGAGCATCGCATAAGATAGGTTGCGGTCTCTCCCGCGATATCTACCCATCATCTGGATGATAGTCTTAGGGACAGAAAAAGAAATCCTCTTAAGAATATGATAAAGAGCAGAAAGCTCAAGTACAGTGACATCATCTTTAGAACTGGATTTTGGAAGTAAGGTGGAATAGATGATGCGATGTAATTCGTAGTTAAACAAGTTCAAGTTATTAGTCTTAAACTTTCCAGGAAGAACGTGTGCGGGCGCACAAAGTTTATTTTTGAAACTAACGAGTGTCGTGTCATCGGGGAAATCAAAATCAGTGATGTCATCTAGCGGGGCACCTTCGTTTGGGATACCAAAGATTTTCGCTAATGTATCATCAGTGAATTCGATATCAATTCCTCCGACACGTGTCCTGGCTGTAAAAGTGTCTAACACAAAATTACAGTAGAATAGTCTAATGGCATTAGTGGCAATGGGGAATTGTAAGGTGACAAAGTATTGTAACCCTAATGCCTCAAAGTAAGGGCAGTGATCCGGAAAGACAGTCCACTTAATCGGCGATCCGGTGCAAATAGTACGCATGACAAAATCAACGTACCATAATAAAGCTTGATCGGAAGTTTTAAAGTAAAACTCATCCGACGCACCATCGTCCGATTGGACCGGAGAAAAGAGGCAATCCGTATGTGGATCTGAAGACGATGTCTCTTCACTGGTATTGGTCTTCTTCCTCTTGAAGGGATTGAACTTAGGTATTCTTTCCCAAAAAATTCTACAAACCCTAAGTATTGAAAAGTGGTAGAAAGAAGGGATTATACCTTCCAAGAATTGGATATGTCGAAGAGGATGACGATCTCCGCACGAATCCAAAGTTTGGACGAGAAACTCCACAAGGATTGGAAGAACAATGATGGAGAAGAAACTAGGGTTCGGAGGTACGCTGCTACTGTTATGAGGATGTGGGAGAAGAATGAAGAAGAAGGAGGCCTCGGGTTGGGGCTGGTATATATAAACACCCAGCCGAAGTCTGGCCGAATTTGGACCGAACTCGGGCCGAATTCGCCTAGGGTTGCCTGGCTATAAATATATATATAAAAAAAATCAAAAGAGGCCACATTCTTTTTTATTAATTCGTTTCAAATGCTTAATTCAAAGTTTAGTAATTTTAAATCTCAAAGTAATATAATTAATATTATTTTACAAATTAATACTCTTTACTCAGCATCTGTCTCAGATTAGTTGTAGGAGTACTGTCCCAGCTAACGGAGGTTCACCGGAGAACTCTTAAATACTGCTTCGCTTCGACCGTAGTCGTGGTGACAGACAGACTCTTTTTGGGCTTGTCTCGAAAAACAGTTTTTGAGTATTGAATAAATAATTAATAAAACAAAATTAATTAATATTATTGATATCTAAGATTCCTAATTCTCGACGTAAATAGTTGAAACGATCTTCCGCTAAAGGTTTTGTGAGTATGTCAGCTAATTGATTCTGTGTGTCTATGTATACAAGTTCTGTATCTCCATTTTGTTGATGATCTCTAAGAAAATGATGTCGAATCTCGATATGTTTAGTACGAGAATGACATACTGGATTCTTAGTCAAATTAATAGAACTAGTATTATCACAGAAAATGGGTATATGTGTAAAATACAATCCATAGTCTTCTAAGGTTTGTTTCATCCACAAAATTTATGCACAACAACGTCCTGCGGCGATATACTCAGCCTCGGTTGTTGATAATGCAACAAAATTTTGCTTTTTACTAAACCAAGAGACTAGAGCTTTTCCTAGGAAATGACATGTGCCGCTAGTGCTTTTTCTATCTACTTTGCATCCGGCAAAATCAGCATCGGAATAACCGGTTAGGTCAAACGACATGGTTTTGGGATACCATAAGCCGACAGAAGAAGTGCCTTTATGGTATCGGAAGATACGCTTAACTGCGTACAAATGTGATTCCTTAGGATTAGCTTGAAAACGTGTACATAAGCAAACACTAAACATAATGTCTGGTCGACTAGAAGTCAAATATAGTAAGCTACCGATCATACCTCGATACTTACGCATATCGACAGGTTTGCCTTGTTCATCAATATCAAGCTTGGTTGAAGTCGCCATTGGAGTGCTAAGTGGTTTTGCTGTTTTTATGTCGAACTTCTTCAGTAGATCCTTTGTGTACTTAGCTTGATTTATGAACATCCCATTGTTGGTTTGTTTGATTTGCAGTGCGAGAAAGAATTTTAGTTCTCCCATCATGCTCATCTCAAACTCATTCTGCATACACTTTGAGAATTCTTGACAGAGAGATTCATTAGTAGATCCAAAGATAATATCATCTACATAGATTTGAATCAAAAAATATTATTATTCAAAGACTTTATAAACAAAGTAGTGTCAACCTTTTCCTTTGAAAAACCGTTATCAAGTAGAAAAGTGCTTAGACGATCGTACCAAGCACGAGGGACTTGTTTCAAACCGTATAAAGCTTTCTTCAACTTGAAAACATATTCAGAAAATTTGAAATCTGTAAAACCGGGTGGTTGAGCTACATAAATCTCTTCTTTTATAAAACTATTTAAAAATGCGCTTTTGACATCCATTTGAAATAACTTATGAAAATATGCAAATGCACATAACATGCGAATGGATTCTAATCTCGCAACTGGGGCATAAGTCTCATCGTAGTCGATACCTTCTTCTTGATTGTATCCTTGAGCTATGAGTCGAGCCTTATTATGAGTCACTAAACCATTTTCGTTCAGTTTATTTTGGAATACCCATCGGGTGCCAATGACCGGATGATCAATAGGCTTGGGAATAAGTTCCCAAACTTCATTCCGTTCAAATTGGTTTAATTCCTCTTGCATAGCATCTATCCAAAAATTATCACTACATGCTTCATCAATATTTTTGGATTCAAACTGCGAGACAAAAGCAACACAAGAAGCTATATCTTTATTAGAGGAACGAGTACTTACACTCTTGGTAATCTCACCAATTACCAAGTCCTTTGGATGATCAGCCGTGAACTTCAATCTTTTTGGCAGACTCCGAAGGTAGCTGGTTCCTGGATCTTCTTTAGGAGGATCAGCTGGTGCTTTGCTGGGTACATTGAGATCTTCGTCATTGTCATCGATTGTCGTTTGATTTAGTTCATCAAAGGTGACATTGATTGACTCTTCGATGATCATGGTTCTTTTGTTGAAGACTCTGTATCCTTTACTTTTGCCCGCATAACCTAAAAATATACCTTCATCAGCCTTTTCGTTAAACTTTCCCAAATTATCTTTTGTATTAAGAATAAAGCATTTACAACCAAATATTCTAAAATATGAAACTGATGGAATTCTATCAAACCATAACTCAAATGGAGTCTTCTTCGATTTGGGTCGAATTAGAACTCTATTGAGAACAAAACAAGCTGTATTGACAGCTTCAGCCCAGAAATACTTGGGTAGACTAAACTGGTTTAACATTACTCTGGCCATTTTGGATAGAGTTCTGTTCTTACGTTCCACAACTCCATTTTGTTGTAGATTCCTAGGGCAGGAGAATTCATGCACAAAACCGTGTGTGTCACAAAATTGCTTAAACTCCGCATTCTCGAATTCGCCTCCATGATCGCTTCTAATACGAGTGATCATGTAACCTTTTTCATTCTATACTTTCTTGCAAAAGGTGATAAATTCCGATAATGCATCATTTTTGCATGTCAGAAAATATACCCACGTGTATCTAGAATAATCATCTACAATTACAAAAGCATATAGCTTACCTCCGAGGCTAGCAACTCTACTAGGACCAAATAAGTCCATATGTAGCAATTGTAGAGGTCTAGTAGTACATACAACATTTACTGATTTGAAAGAGGATCGAGTAGCTTTGTTCTTTTCACATTGACTGCATACCAAATCCTTCTTGAATGTAATGTCCGGTAAACCGCGTACTAGCTTCTTCGTGGATAATCTTGAAATAGTATCCATATTTGCATGACCGAGTCTCATATGCCACAGATGACTCTCATCACTTTTAGCCATTAAACATCTACCTGAAATGTTAGTATCTTCCAACAAATAGAAAACATATATATTGTCTTCTCTAATACCTTCAAATATAGTACTACCAGTTGAACTATCAATAATAGTACATTTATCTTTTACGAAGTTAATACCATAACCGTGATCAGCTAAGTGGCTTATGCTGAGCAGATTATGTTTCAACTCAGTAACAAGACAAACATCTTTAATCACTGGATAGAGAGCTTTACCAATATTACCAATACAGATTATATACCCTTTTAAATTATTGCCGAAGGAGACGTATCCTTTTTTATTCTTCTTCGATAGTGTTGCGAATAATAAAGCATCACTGGTCATGTGCCATGAGCAACCGCTGTCGAGGATCCATTTACTCCTAGCATGTGAAGGACGTCCCACCTACAAAAAAATTTGCAGATGAAACTCTTGGTACCCATTTCTTGTAGGGTCCTGACTGGTTAGCTTTCGGTTTCCATGCATAAATATTTAAATCTACTAACTTTCTGATTCTACATACAGAAGATATATGACCAATGAGGCCACAATAATGACATTTAGCATGTTGAGTGTTGAAAGCTGAGTGGTGTGCATGGTTGGTAGGTTTAGGTTTTCTAGTATAGAAGAAAGCATACCTATTATCCTGTTTGGGTATAACCTTTTTAGGTAAAGGTTTGATAGGGTTAGGTCTGACAGTGTTAGGTTTGGGAATGTTTCGATTTTTCGGTAAGTGACATGTGTTAGGGTAGGAAGCAGCAGTCTCAGGCTGTTTTCCTAACTTAATTTCCAATCTTTTGGAAGTGTCATATAACTTAGTATAGTCAGAAGTGAGTGCTTCCATTCTGACTTGTGCACTTTGAAGACTTTTCTTCTCTTTAGAAAGTTCTTCTTTCAGTTGGTCAATAACCTTGTCTTTTTCTTCGGATGACTTGGTAGTCTCGTGTAATAAGAGCCTAATAGAAGAAAGCTCACCTGACTCACTAATATTATCTTTAACCTCAGCTAGTAGGTCGATAAGTCTTCCTATTTCACCTTTGTACTCTTTGAGTACCTTCTTAGAGGTCTGATATTTGCTACGCAGTTTCCGGTAATCACTTAACAGTTCACTGAAGGCTTCTCCTAATTGCTCAAAGGTGAAGTCATCATATATATCAACTATAGGTTCAGAGAGTACCTGATCGAATGCCATAAAGCATACATTTGCAGCGTCTTCTGATTGTTCATCTTCTGAGTCGTTGGCTTCACTTTCATGCCATATGTTGGTATTGGCATATTTCCGAGATGTTGATCTCTTCAGGTTTTCTTTCTCGTATCTGTTGCTCTTCTTGCTTGTTGATGAGTTTGTAGGACAGTCCTTCTTCATGTGTCCTTTCTTCTTGCAGCCGTAGCAGACAGCGTCATCTTGATACCAGCTGTTGCCGCCATTGTTCTTTTTTGCCTTCTTCTCATACCTGAAGAATCTTTTGAATTTTCTTACAAGGAGTGTTTGATCTTCAGCATCAGATTCACTGTTGTCTGAATCATCTTCTGCAGATCTTCTGTGCTGAGCCTTGAAAGCGATCGTCTTCTCCTTTGGTGCAGGCTCTTCAAAGTCTTGTAGCTCTAGTTCATGAGTGAGTAGCTTACCCATGAGTACTTCAAGTGTCACGGTAGTGAGGTCATTTCCTTCAATGATTACAGTAGCCTTCGGAATCCAGTTCTTTGTAAGTGCTCGTAGGAGTTTGCGAATCTTTTCATGGTTACTGTAATCTTTGCCTAGGGAGGACAAAGGATTTATAATATCCAAGAATCTCTCGAACATCTGAGTAACTGTTTCGTTGGGATTCATCTTGAACACCTCATACTCTTGAGTAAGTCTACTGACCTTTGATTCTTTGACTTGAGTTGTGCCGTCATGTGTGACTTCAAGAAGTTTCCACACTTTATTTGTAGTTGTGCAGATAGATACCCTGTTAAATTCAGTTCTGTCTAAAGCACAAAATAAAGCATTAATAGCACGTGCGTCAAGACTGGCCTTTTTCTTTTATTCCTCGGTATATTTGTCATGGGGTTTTTTCAGTTAAAACTCTATCAACATTTATACGAGGTGGCTTTTTATAGCCATCAATAACCACAGACCATAAGTCAAAATCAAGAGATTTCAGAAAGAAACTCATACGTATTTTCCAATAAGTGTAGTTTGTGCCGTCAAACAGTGGAGGTCTGTTTGTGGCTTGGCCTTCACTAGTGAATTTCATATTTGCCATGTGTAAAGCTGTGATCTATATAAAATTGAATATAACTGCTGTTTACCTTGCTTTACCTGTATAACCCGCTTTGATACCAATTGTAGGAACGAAATCGTAAAGCAGAATACTCTAAAGGGGGGTGAATAGAGTAGGCAGCAGAATATTGCTAATTAAAATCTTGTTAGCAGTTAGATCACAGATAAAATAATAATCACAAAAAGTAAATGACAAAATTTAAAAGTGATCAGAAGGCAAACACAAACACCAAGATTTATACTGGTTTTCCTCTTGTGAGGACTAGTCCAGTCGGAAGAACTCTAGCTTTCAGTTGAATCCACTATTGGAAAATCCCGCAAGTTTTCATACGAAGTCCTTGCAACTTCTACATACGCGAGCTTTGATACGAAAAACTCGACCAACTTCAATTGTGAAGAGTTGAATCTTCTATCAAGCCTTTGATTACAATCGCTCTGGAACTTCTAGACCGTACCGTACTGGCAAATCGACTAAAGGATTGTAACTGGCTTAGGATTTGAAATGATTGAAAGTGAATTGGTGATCTGAAATGATCGAAATACTTCTCTATTTATAGTTTTTCCAAAGACAGAACTCTGACAAAATTTGGGCAGAATTTGGACAGAACTCTTTGTAACAAACCGTAACTGAAGGATGACCAAGTTCAAAAACCCAACGTTCGCTAACGTTCCACATGGCCGAACTCTGGCCGAACTCGGCCCGAGTTCTCTTGGGGTTCTGCCAGTTCATTTGGAGAAAATAAATTTTGGCTTTTTGAAAAATCCTTCAGAAGCTGTTTGTAAAAAGAATGTTTTTAAAAAACGTAGGTCATTTGTAAAAGAATATGATGGTTTTGAAAAACATTTTCGGATAGCCTATTTGCCAGTACGACTCGGTGTACAATGTATTCCTAGACTCAATAAAATAAAAAATTATATTGCTTAACAGGAAGTATATTCTGAATGGCAAACGGCTTCAGTCTTGAACATTGTTGATAACCATTGTTGAGCAGTGTCCAAATCGTCGTAGGTAAACATCTGAATTGACTTTTAATTATATCGAGACAGAGTTTGATCAATTATTAAAATCAGGTTTGACCATGACCAATGGGCCAACACCCTCAATACCGCATCAAAAGTCTGATGCTCAAACTGCTCCACCGCCAGCAAAATCTCCAGGTGGAGTCCCTGCTGAAACTGCTGAGATCTATCGAACTCGGTCGCCACCAAGGTGGGAGCAAACCGACTAAGCCTGGAAAACTCGGCCGCATACCTATCGATCGTCCTGCCCATCTGCTTCAAATTGGTGAACTTGATCTGTAGATCGTACCAAGCCACCGCATTGAAGTACTTGGTCCCGAACCTCTCACGGAATACTGTCCAAGCAACAGGCGCCGCTAGTCCAATGGCCTGAGCCGCCCACCAGCTGCGGGCTAGATCCAATAACTACAGGCGCACTACGACCACCTTCTCATCTTCTGGAGTCTTTGCTGATTCCAATATCACCTCTGTGTCCTGAAGCCACGCATCAGCAGCGATAGCGTCTTCGCTGCCATCGAAGAATGGAGGGTTCAGGTGCTTGAAACTGTTCGCTGTACTGTTCCCATGATGTCCACCTCTGTCCAGAGCATCTGCCACTGCCTGATGCAAGACATCTCCTCGACGATCCGGCGATACAAGCAACTCCCTGATAAGTCCCACCAAGGCTCCATCATCCTGCCCTGCGGGCTGGGCTGGCTGTACCGGGGGTTCTGGATCTCCGGAAGGCATGACCCGGGAGGCCACTCTTGAGTGCTGGGCCTGATCTTCTGTTGCTGCTGGTCCACGGGAGGTGCTTCGCCTTGCTGATCGGCAGGTCCAGGAACAATGCCGCTGAAAAAGACGACATAGGAAACAATAAGGAAGGACCAAGACGGATCAACGATACAAGCATGTGATCAGGTCGAGAATCTCAGGGATTAGAAGAGTCGGGCAGAGATCAAGGATGAGTGCTGATTGAGACATCTATACGGTAAACCCTCACATATCTTGATTTACAAGACCTGCATGGGCCACCACTTAAACTATGTAATGCCCCAGAACCAGAATACTGGAGAGCGGGGGCATACATAGCCAGCTACGTATAATAAAATGGATTCCACTTCACTATACGGTCACGGCTGTCTAGATATATGAGGGTTTAACTACAATCCATCAGTCTTCTATGGTCAATAACAAGCCTAATTGTCTCAATCTCAAGCAAGCAAGTAAAGTTACAAGATGTAAGATCGCCAAATATACAATAGTAAGGCATCCCAAACATTACATATCCAGCTGATCATGAAGCTAGTCGTTACAAAATGTGAGGACTAGCAAGAGTTTAGTCATACATGATCAACCCTAGGATCTATCAATCATGTTATAGCCCGTAGGCAGACAGTAATAAGGTATGCAATACGAGCTAACAGGTGCTCGCCGGCTAAACGCCTCAAAATAAGAATTTTACAATAGAGTGGGAGAGCCAAAAATAAACCCACTCGTTGTCCTGGTTACGCCTGGTGGTCACCATCGGGCTGGAAGGTCGGTAGATCCTCTGAAGCTGCTCCGAAATCTGGCCACACAAAACCAGCTGGGTCAGATCCCAGAAAGAGCAAGTGCCACAAAGAAGGCTTCACTTAAGAACTAAAACCAGCACATCAGAATTAAATATTAATGGTAGTTACAAAAGTGCCTGTTAATAAAAGAGTAACAACAGTAATATAGAGTACGAGGGAACCATTCAAGTAGCCGGGTCACAACCCTTAAACCAAACAAGGACCGGGGTTGTAACCCTTCACCTGAATAGAACTCCGTCTCCAATTCCTGTTTGTAAGGTAAAACATAACAAGCATGACGTGGGGCGCAATAAGACAATAAATAAAGAGAGAACTTAGAACTGCTTCGGGAGCCAGGTTGCAACCCTTAAACCAAACAAGGACCGGGGTTGTAACCATTCGCCTGAACAAAACTTAGCCCCTGATCTTTATTGTTAAAAGTGACAATCATGCGGTCAAGCTTGCAATAATCGAGCACTGAAACTACACCATACAATTGCTCCCGGCCAATCAGTGACTACGGCTTTTTACATTAGTTAACTAGGGTTAACACAAACATGTAGTGAGATGTTCCTCCAGCCACGAGCCCTGCAGCTAATCCAGGTTATCCAGGCGACTTAGGTTTATTAAGCAGTGCCTCGCTCTTTTCCATATATCAGTGATTCTAGACTTGCGCCCTACTCGTCGGCAGGCTGCAAGTCCACAATGGTGGCCGGGATAACGTGATCGGCTGTAACTGGGGAAATCTCTCATGACTACTGAATTATTCTAATTATTAGCCTTAGTTATTTTATGGTAGGTACCCCTGACCGTGGAACTCAGGGATCCCTGTCCTAGACATGATACAAACATTACCGGTTTAATTGTACAAACACAATCATCCACGTTGTCCAGGCCATCCAATCTTGTCCTGACATGCTAGCCGTCGCAACAGCCTTCAAAATATATATATATCATGTCATATTCACTGTCAAAAGTGTGCCACGTCGGGCCACTATCACATCATGTCAAAAGTGCGCCACAACGGGTCACCATCGTGTCAGGGAACAATTAATTTGGCACAAGCACACATTTAGTAATTAAATATTAGAAGGGGCAAGGGCTGTGGGGGACTCATTCAGCTCGGGAAAATTTTCATGCGGCCAGCAGTAACTTGGCCATATGCGGCTGAGCAAAATATATAAGCATGCATGCTTGCATACAAATGCATTTAATACATTAATATAATGCTTTAAATAATGCATTACTACATTAAATGCATTATATTAATATAATGCCTTAATATAATATATTAATATATATTAATATACATTATATTAATATACATTACATTAATATATTAATATATATTAAATGTATACTTGCATGTATTAGTATAATGCATTAATATGCATGCGGCTGACTTCGTTCCCATATGCGGCTCACCATTGGCATTTGTATGCGGCCAACAATTAATGCTAAGGCCATGCAATTTAATGCAAGCAAGCACCTGCTTGCTATGCATGCAATTAATGCTCGCTAACGTCATGCAATTTAAAGTGGCTATAACATTAAAATATGCATATGCTTATGCGGCCAACCAAATTATGGCCATATGCGGCTCACTATTCTTAATGCATTAAATACAAGCTAATGTTATGCGGCCAAGTTGCAAGCAAAATGCTTACTGCGGCCAAGTTGCAAGCAAATGCTTACACATGCATTATTATGCATCTAACAAAATGCATTAAATAATGCATGCAACAAAATACATGCATGCAATTCCATGCATTAAGCTATGTACGTACACATGCATGCATCTAACAAATGCATTAAAGAATGCATTTAGGAATGCATTAGAATATGCATTAATATGCATCAGAGAATGTATTAGTGAATGCATTAAAATGGCATGCGGCTGTGAATGCATTCGAATATGCATTAAAATATGCATTACAATGGCATGCGGCTGAATGCATTCTAATATGCATTAAAATATGCGTTACAATGTTATGCTGCTGAATGCATTCTAATATGCATTAAAACATAATGCCTATGCGGCTAGCTACTGTATGTGTGCATGCAAGCATAGCTTACTAATTCATGCACTAAATAATGCATTTAAAGAATACATACATTAATAATAGTATGCAAGAAAGCTTGTCAACACATGCATTAAATAATGCATTAATAATCATGCGGCTGACTTTGGCATTTGTATGCGACCAAGTGCTGGTACATGCGGCCAAGTAGCCAAGTGCTTGACGTATGCATGCAATTAATGCTTGCTAATGCATTAGAATGTGCATGTTTGCCAATGTATTTAAAATGTGCAAAGGCCATACGGCTCATTTAATAAATGGCCATGCGGCCAGGGCAATTAATGCTCATGCGCCTCAGCAAAATCTCGTAGGTCAAATTTGGGTAAAATAGAATTCTCTACAACATGAAATCATCAACTAGCAAAAATATACAAGTTTGATAGATCAAAACTCCTGGAAAATCGAAAATACCACAAAGCTAGATTTACAAGAATTTAACCATGGAAATGAAAAATGCTAAGTACTAAAGTGGGTTAGAAACACATGAGGAAGACAATAGAATAATAAAAGTGAGATTCCTCCATGAAGCAAGATGCACTTGCCTAAACCTTCCACTCTCAGGTTGGTGGAGAAGTAATGGTGGGGAAGAAAAAAGTTAATGTGGAGAGAGAAATGTTTGGTGGGATATTTAATGATAAGGGTGGTGGTAGGTGGGAGTGGTTTGGTTCTCATAAAATCAAGCAAAAACCGAACCATACAAATCCAAGCCGAACCAAGTCAAGTCGGGCCGAACCAAACAAGGAGACATGCAATACAGGTCTAAATACGTACACGTATACTAAAATACGTAATACGAACAATGGTCATTACAGTTCCTGCTGATGCAAGACCTTCTAAACCATCTGTGGTTGAGAAAGGGAAATAGAAAGCAGTACGCTTTGACGTTCCATTGAAATCTGCTTCAAATCAAGGGGTAGTGATGAAGCCCTATAAGTTTGATATTCTAGCCCAACTAGCTAATACTCCGGCTAGACTTTCGATCTTTGAGCTGCTTCGCCTTTCTAAAGAAAGTCGCAAAACTTTGAGTGAAGCTTTGCTACAAGCTGATTCATGCTTAGCTCAACTCAAGAGTCCTGACAATATACCAGTGTCGTGTCCACAATGTCATAGTATGATGGAAGCAATTCCTAACATTACCTTTACACAAGAAGATATGTTGTTGAAGCATAATAAGCACGACAGACCTCTGTTCTACACAGGATATATTGAATCTACTGAAATTGACAGGATTTATATTGATCATGGGTCTTCTATTAGAATTATTCTTCAGAGTATGCTACGACCCTTGAGGATTTCTACTAGTGATCTGACTTACACTAGTACAACAATAGTTGGTTTCAACTCTGGAAAGAGTAAACCATTGGGGAAGATTCGTCTGAAGATTGAGATAGGTGATCTTCGAACTATGGCGACATTTTATGTTATCAACTCAGATGTATCTTACAATATCCTTCTTAGAAGACCGTGGATACATGAGCATAACATTGTGGCTTCAACTCTCCACCAATGCTTCAAGTACGTGGATTCTCTAGGGATTGTGAAGACTGAATTTGCAGATATCAATCCTTTTAAGGATGTTGAAGCCTATTTCTCTGATTCAATACTCTACAAACAGGAGCATATGAAGGAGATATCAGATATGGCCGAAGATCGATCACCTGCCGAAGATCAATCTGTCAATGAAGATCCTCCGGAAGAGCAACCTTTGAAGATTAAAGTCAAAGGTCGAATCCGATCCCAACCGGTCAATGATCAACCTCTGATGATCAAAGTCAAAAGAAGAACTCGAGCTTCGTCTGAGGAATCTGTGAAATTTTAGTCAAGAGCCAAGTTCAACCTCTCATGATCAAAGTCAAGGGACGTACTTCTCGTACGAATGAGCCAGAGCCACTGATCATCAACCTTGGCAAGTCTACGCAGAAAACGGATGACGGTCCGTTAATGATCAATCCAAAGCGTAGTAGTCAAATTGTAAATGATGTATATTGATCATTCTGTACTTTATAATATCAATAAAGATTTCCTTTTGGAGTATATGGCTGTCAAATTTATTGAAAGAATGACTTTATCTTCTGATGATCAAAGTTATCAATATAAAAATGACATAAATACAGAGAAAACCTTATACATTGACCATAAGAAAAATTCTTTTCCTCCTCATATCGATATTGGACCTTATGCTCAAAGGTTCCTAACATCTTCTTCATATCTTCTTCCTGTAGCCGCTTCATCACAAGCTTGTGTAACTTATAGACGTCACGAAAAATCTTATTTCGTGATTCCGTCTGATAAGAAAAACAAGCACCAAATTGTGTTTGGTCTAGCTAGAAATATTCCTGTTATTCAGATAAAAGATCTTAGAGATAAAGATAAAGGAAGAATCTGAATTGACAGATATAGTCAACAATCTCTTAAGATTATCCAGAATATGGGATATGATTTGAAGACTATGCAAGGTCTCAATCAAGGCAAAGGTAGACGGTTACCATTATATGGTGATCTATTTTACAAGAAAACTCGGCATAGGTTGGGATACGATCCGTCCCACATATTTAATGAGGATATACAAGAAGAATTTTCTTCCAGTTCTTTACAATCCTCAGATTCTGAAGAAATCCAATTCATCGAATCGGATATACCCCACATGTGCAAGGAAGATATGGAAGAAGAATGTTATTTCAGTTTTTTACAATCCTCATATTCTGGAGAAGACTATTATGATGAATTTGAGTGTGTATTCTCAGTTAACATGGTTCAAACCGATGGTGAATCTGAACCATTTGAGAATGACCCTTGGGCATAACAAATGGACACTCAATGGGATTTCGTTTTGAACATCGACAGCCACCTACAGAAGATAAAATTGTCCAGATTGACGTCGAAGACGGAACTACATCCAAGCCGATATTCATCAGTAAAAATCTTTCTGAAGATGAAAAGGAAGATTTGATAAAACTGATTAAAAAAATATATTGATATCTTTGCATAGAGTTATGAGGATATGCCGGATCTAGATCCTAAAGTAGCTACTCATAAACTCAATATTCTTCCTAATGCTAAGCCTGTAAAATGGCAACATCGGTGTTTTCGACCAGATATGATGGATGCAATTGAAGCAGAAGTTAAAAAGTTGATCACATGTGGCTTTGTTCGTGAAGAACAACACCCAGACTGGGTTGCCAACATTGTTTCTGTTATGAAGAAGAATGGAAAAGTCTGAGTTTGTATAGATTTTTGGGATCTTAATGCAGCTTGTCCAAAAGACGAATTTCTACTTCCGATTACCGATGTCATGATAGACAATACAAGCGGTTTTGAACACATATCTTTCATGGATGGATTTTCAGGATACAATCAAATTAAGATGCATCCAGGAGATGAAAAACATACCGCTTTCCGTACACCCCTTGGGGTTTATTGCTATACGGTTATACCATTTGGTCTGAAAAATGCCGGTGCTACGTATCAACGGGCCATGAGCAATATCTTTCAAGAGCATCTACGAAAAATAGTTGAATGTTATGTGGATGACATTGCTGTCAAAAGTCGATCAAAAGATGATCACATTCAAGACTTGAAGACAATATTTGAGTTGATACGTCAACATCAACTGAAGATGAATCCTACTAAGTCTTTTTTAGGGATTTCCAGAGGCAAATTTTTAGGATTTGTCATCACTTCTTAAGGTATCCATGTTGACCTGACAAAATTAAAGCGATTCTTGAAATGCGTCCTCCACGTAATCTAAAAGAACTCCGTGGTTTCCAAGGTCGCATTGCTTATATCAGGAGATTTATATCGAATCTTTCTGGAAGATGTCAATCTTTCTCTCATCTATTAAAAAAGGTGTATTATTTGTTAGGGATGAAGCATGTCAGAAAGCCTGCAATGACATCAAGCAATACCTTACAAATCTACCTGTCCTGGTACCTCCAGTGGTAGGAAGACCATATTTGCTCTATGTTCGAGCCTTAGATCATTTACTTGGTGCTCTTCTTGCACAGAAAAGTGATAAGGGCCATGAACAGGCAATTTATTATCTTAGCCGAATGATGGTCGAAGCTGAACACAGGTATACTCCTGTAGAAAAAGAATGTCTGGCCTTGGTTTTTGCTGTTCAAAAGACACGACATTATGTGTCTGGACAGACTATTCATGTCATATCTAGAATAAATTCTATTCGGGTATTGATGGGAAAATTGAGTATTCTTAACTCCTGGTTAGCCACCTGGGCGATGTTGCTTACTCCTTATGATATGGTCTATGTACCTCAAAAATCAGTGAAGGGTCAAGCATTAGCTGATTTCTTAGCAGCTCATCCTATACCTGAAACATCTAAGCTATATGAGGACATTCCAGATGAAGTTGTGGATTGCAACATGACTTTGAAGGGTGACATTTGGCAACTGTATTTTGATGGAGCATCGCGGGTTGGACCTAAAGGCAATATTGTCTCAGGAGTAGGTATCGTCTTGGTCTCTCCTGATAAGATGGTCATATACCGTGCTTATTCTCTCAATGAACCATGTTCCAACAATATGGCAGAATATAATGCTCTGCTAATTGGCCTTCAAGTAGCAAAACAATTAGACATTGAGTTTCTAGAAGCTTATGGAGATTCTCAACTGATTGTTAATCAAGTCAGATGGATATATGAAATCAGAAATCCTGACCTCATGCCTTATCATCAAGTGGTAATCGAATTGGTCCTTTTATTCAAAGGATTCTTCATTAAATTCGTACCATGTTCTCAAAATTTGGAAGCTGATGCTCTTGCTAGTTTGGCTGTAGACTTAGCTGTTCCAATTAGAAGACAAAATACCATTACATTGTTGGATCGAGACTTATTCTGTATAAAGAATAACTTGCATATTGAACAGAGTTATACTACAGAATCAAGTTCTCAACAAAGGGATTGGAGAAGTCCATTCATTGATTATATGGTTCATGGGATTTTACCTGAAGATCTAAAAGAAGCTGCCTCAATCAAGAGAGATCATTTCGATTCTACTATGATTATTCTTTACATATGTTATATCGTCGTTCTTATGATAGACTTTTGCTGTGTTGTCTTTCTGAGAGTGAAGCTAAACAAACACTCCGTAAAGCTCATGATGGTGTCTGTGGTGCCCATCAACCGGGTCCAAAATTGCAGGACCGCATTCGAAGAATGAGGTATTATTGGCCTTCTATGATAGCAGATACTGTGGATTATGCCAGACAATGTAAAGCGTGTCAGATTCATGCTGATTTCATTTATCAACCATCTGAATTCTTATATCCTACAGTAGCTTCTTGGCCCGTCTTGGGGCATGGATATTATTGGTCCGATTAACCCTCCTTCTGTCAAGGGACATTGGTTTATACTGGCTATAACCGATTATTTCTCTAAATGGGCGGAAGCGATTCCCCTTGTTGAAGTGAAAACATCTAATGTGGTTAGCTTCATCAAACACCATGTCATTTATCATTTTGGGATTCCCCGACGGATAATTCATGACAATGGACCACAATTTACCAGTCAGGCATTATATCGATTCTGTGACAAGAATCGGATCCAAAATCTGGCTTCTACGGCCTATAATCCAGCTGCTAATGGTTTGGCCGAAGCTTTCAACAACACAATCATTAAACTTCTCAAAAAGTTCGCCTCTTCTAATAAACGTGATTGGAATGAGAAACTTGGAGAATGTTTATGGGCTTACCGAATGACAGTCCGAACTCCGACTGGTTTTACACCATTCTCACTAGTTTACGGATGTAAGGCTGTTCTTCCATTAAAAATTTAGATTCCATCTCTTAGAATAGCCATTGCTAATGAGCTAACTACAAAGAATAATGATCGGTTGAGACTTCAAGAACTTGAAGGATTGGACGAAAGGCGTCTTCAAGCGCAACAGCACATCGAGTTATATCAAGTCCGCATATCTCGAGCTTTCAACCGTAAAGTTAAAGAGAGGGTATTTAAAGTTGGTGAGCTAGTTCTAGCCGTCCGAAGACCGATGGTGATGACTCATAAGAGCAAAGAGAAATTCCAAGCGAAATGGAAAGGTCCTTATGTAGTCGAGACGGTATTCTCCAATGGTGCCTATAGGTTGTCCAAACCTAATGGAGATTTGCTTATGATGCCAATTAATGGCAAATTCTTGAAAAAATATTATGTTTGATTTTTTTTCTTTATTCTCCAGCTACCAATGTTTGGTTAAGCCGATTACTTGTCTCCTAAAAGAGAATTCTTGATCTTCTGTCTTACCAGTTGATTAAAAAAAGAGATTTATTATTTATCATGTTCTCATGACCTCTGAATAAATATTAAGTTTACTTCTTTTCCTATCTATCTTGTCCATTTGACCTATGAATAGATATTAATCTATTTGTCTTTGAGTTGTTACGATCTGTCACGTTCATATTACCTATGATAGTATCGTACACTCTAAACAGAAAACGAGATTCATTATCTATCATGTTCATATTACATCTGGATAGATATAATTTATTGAGTTTAGAAGACTTGTCATATCCATATTACCTCTGATAAGTGTTTTCTATCTCATACCTATTGTTTAATTTCAAAATAAATGATAGGGTCACAAAATAAATATTTTATTCATTTTTTGTAAACATTACAGAATGAAAAAGATAGAAGAATACAAAAGCTCTTTATTTGCCTAAGGCGGAGCAGATACATCTTCTAGCAGTTTCTGCAGCTCTGCTAGACGTTTCTCACGAGAGTTCATCACAGTTGTAGTAGCTAAAGTACGTCGAGCTTCTGGAGTACAAATATGGGAGAAGTCGACGAAAGTAGCTATCATCTTATCCTTGGCTTTGTCAAGGGTTTTGATGGTAGATTCAGCTCCGAAGACTTGTTCCTCCAAAATTAAGCTCTGAGTTAGTTGCTGGTCTCGAGCTTTGATCAACTGCTCCCTCTCCGCCTTCAAGCGAGCCAATTCAGCCTCAACTTCTCGAATTCTATCATTCTGTTAATGAATTCTCATATTCGAAGTTTCATAGGCTTATCTCTGGATATCCAGTTGAGGCTTAGCTTCAGCCAAAAATTCCTTTTCTTTGGCGACCTTGATACTGTATTCCTGGAGAGCTTCATTGAAAGTCGTCTCCCGAGCGGTGTATTCAACTGATAAAGCGTTATACTCACTTTGGATGAGACTTTCAATGGTTTCACTTGACAGCCTTAGATATTCTCTAATGGGCTGTTCAAGTTCCTCCACGACCTTTTCCAATGCTGCTACTCTCGCCGCATCATTGAACATGACAACGTTTCTGATCGTAAGAGTAATAGCCGCCTTCAAGCTTTCATAATTGAGGACCTTCTTCAGGACCATTTTGATCAGAGCCGCCAGAGTCTTGTAAAAAGTTTCAGTATGAATCTCAACTAAGAGATCCATTTCTGCGTTTGAGCTTGGCGTTGCGACAATATCTACCAGATCCCTTTTATGAAGATTGGGAGCAGATGTTGTTGCCTTGGTAACAGACTGAGATGAAACCATTGTTGTCACTGCTACTATGGCCAACTGATCCCCAGGAGCTTCAGGGATAATGTCTTCAGTATTTGTTACTCCATCCGTTTCTGAATTCAAAACTACTTGAGTTTCGGTGGCGGTGATTGGTATGGGTAGAAGATAATTGTGGTAGCTGACTCCGGTTCAGACATGGTTTTCTCAGAAACTTGTACTGGAGCAGTAACAATAACTGAGGATGTTGTTACAACAGTGCCAGCTTCAGTTGATGGGTCGACTACATCTTCATCACCTTCTTTGGCCACCGACCCTTCTGGTTCTTCAAGTAGTTCAGTTGTTGTGGGTCCTTCTACAACTGGTTCTTCGTTAAAGTCCGTTTCTTCTTCAGCAGTCACTTCTTCATCTACAGTAGGTTCTACTGCAGTTTATTCTTTTTCTCCCCCCTCAGTAGGAGGAGACAATTCTAGCTGAGCCTCCACTTCGGGCTCTTGTGTTACTTCCTCTTGGACATTATCTTCGTCTAAAGAAGAACTCTCCTCCTCAGATTCCATGTTTTCTTCATAAATATCTTCTTGAGGAGGAGGAGGAGCCACAGGCTTTGATGCAATGATAACACCTACAAAAAATTAAACAAAATAAGTTAATATACAAAAATCATAACTTTGTATAGATTTTGTGTAATTTATATTTACCTGGAGTAGGTGTCGGACGTGCCAAGTACGAGTCATAGTCCCCATCCCAGTCATCATCATCGAAGGCCAGAGCTGGTTCATCAGATGGGATGAGCTCTCGATCAACAGTATGTGTAGGGGCAGCCTCCTCAGCAGCTTGTGCCTTTGGTGGCAAAGACAGATGAAGTGATGAGCTGAGGCGTCCAGGAGAAAGGACCCCCACACATTCTGTTGATGTTGACGGTTGAGATGCCGAAGAACCTTCTCCAAGATGAGTTGAAGAAGATGCAATATGATGCGGCTCCTCGACTGGAGTGTCACTCTCTGGAGTAGCGGCTCTATGTCTAGAAGGCCCCTTGACGGTGATCTTCTTCTTCTTCTCTGAGATGGTGACAGCTGCATTTGATTTCCGTTTCCGGGTCTTGCCAATAATGATAGGTCCCGCAACTTTTTCCTCAACTCCCGTAGGGATTACTTTCAGATACTCATCTGGAACAGCAGTATCATCGGGTATGTCTGGAAATACCCTAACTGGCTCTTCAACATTCCCTTCCCTGGGCCATCTAAGACTCCCCTTCAGATTGTAGCCATGGACGAAAGAGCGGATGGATGCATAAAAGCGAGCGTACATATGAAGTATACGTAGCTCGGTTGTGCTGGTAGCAGTCGATACTCTTAATTTAGCACCGGTACGAGCCGTGCTAAAGTATCTCCAGGCTTTCGCACCATCAATTAGCTTTCCATAATGGTAAATGCTGGTGGAGGGATTACCAACATGAAGTTGGTCATATCCAAACTGGCGAGCGAACCGACTTGGTAGATACAGTTCGAACGCACAGTTGTCTTCATTCATGTATATCAGATGGGAGGGTCTGATTCACATTAGCCATTTGAAAACTGTCTCAGGCAATGAAGTCCTCCCTTCACTTCTATCTTCAAACTGTACACCGAGGCAGTCGGCTGGAACTTGTGGTCTTGTGCAGAAGAAGTTCCAACCATGTGAATAATTCAATACTGCTCGGGTGTCTGCCAAAGTAGTTGAAGTCCATGTGGCTTTGTTGAATTTTTGGAGGAAGACCTCCACATTATGTCCATGGCCCGGTGGCAATAAACTGCAGTTATGATGCAGTAGCCAGCCTATCAAATAAGTGTAGGGCATTTTTACCCTAGGAAAGCATTCGACTGTGCCATCAGTGCCGTTGCTCGATACCTTTCTGGTGACTTAGTTCTTCCGATTATTCGTCTTCTTCGAGCAGTTTTCTTCATCATCATCGTATAGTCCAAGGAACAAAGTGATCGCTCTCAGATCAGACTTCCATAGCAATAATTCCCAGAACAATGTATTTTTTCTTGTTTTAAGTAGAATAGGGTGGAGATGAGTATCTGGTTATAGATAGAATATGAATAGATAAGGATCCTAGGTTGGCTCATATCTGTATCTGAATTGCAAAAGGAATATGGATGCATATATCCACATCCCGTAAAGTAGGAAATCTTGGAATAGAGAAAGGTCCGAATTTTCTCTTGAAGCCCAATGGATAAATTTTCATATTAATTTTAAATTGAAACAATTTCTAAGTCATGACTAATTTTAGCATAAATTATTAGTAGATAAATATTAGCTTAAATCGATATTTAGTACTAAGTAATTCAAAATCGTATAAATTTCAATTTCGTACTCAAATAATCGATTAGCATTATAAATTAAAATAATATTTGGGGCCATCAAATATCGTAGCATATGATTTTTATAAATTCCATAATTCTATCTAAAATACCATATACATATTACAATCCTATAATTTAGATATATTTTTGAGACATAAAATTTTAGTACTTTATAAAATTAATGAAAATGATAATGATACTAATAATAGCAATAATAATAGATAAAAAAATAACCGTAATAACAATAATAATGATAATTAATTATTAACTATTATTTCTAGAGGCACAAGGCCCAAATCTCTTCCTTACTAACCGACAACAAAATAATAATTTTAACAAAATAATAATAAAAATAGTTTTGAAAAAAATTCTTTATCAGTCTAAATATCTTTTAAATTAAAACCTAAAATTTTTAACTAGGAAATATTAACAAAATAAAAATAATTAAAATAAAAATATATTCGGGAAGTGGACTTACAAATCTACCCACCTTAGAAATAAATTTGTCATCGAATTTAAGTACTATTAGGATAAGCGAACTTGGTTGATCGATGAAAAGATAGAAAAAAATTGGGCAAGAAATATGGATCAAATAGATGAAAAAGAAAGAAAGAGTCTTTAAACTCTAAACACCCTAAAATGTTCTCAAATTTTTTAATTTAAAATAGGTTCCGATAAAAGAAATAATCATAAAAGAAAGTATCGATGAAAAAATTATCTTCAACAACGACAAATAAAATAAAGTATTGACTAATTAAGATTCTGAAAATTCGGAAAAAGGAATTTAGGGTTAGGGTTAGAAATTAGGAATTGCAGTTGGGAATTAGGGCTAGGGATTTGGAGTTGATTTTGGGAGTTAGGGTTAGGGATTTGTAGATTCCCTAATTAGTAAAGGAATAGGATTAGAATAAATCTTGATAAAAATCTTTTATAAATCCTTTCAAATGAATATCCTAAACAGAATAAATTATATATACCATAACAATAATAAATTAAGATAATAAAACTTTTTTTTGGGTATCAAAAATAATCTGTAAAATTAGATTTTCACAAATATAATCTCACTGTAATAATATATTTATAGATTCCGTAGTCAAGACGATGACTAATAAATAAAATTACATCAAATATATATTGAATCCAATGAATTCTATATTAATCAATCCATAATAATACGAAAAATTATTAATAACATCTAATATATATTTAATCAAATCAAAATTTAATACTTTTGTAACTACTATAAAATAGTACATGAAATAATACTCAATGTTAAATAATATTTAAAAAATCTATTTTTGTAATTCAAATCGTAGAACAAATGATAATATTAGACTAAATTACCCTAGATGTACATTGTATCAATTAATTAGTATATATATATATATATATATATATATATATATATATATATATATATATATATATATATATATAAATTTTTCCCAACAAGAAAATATCTATATAATAAACAAAGTTTTCTAATTAGAAAAATATTTTTAAAAAAAATTCATAAGCGGGGAAGTGGCTTACAAATCTACCCACCTTAGAAAATATTTCATCCTAGAAATTCAAAGGCCACGATTAGGTATGACAAAGGGTATAATCAAGAAACGAAAATTTTCAATCGATACGAATACGGATGACAATCGACATAAACAAATGAATGATATGATTCCTGATTAAATTAGTTACACGTAATCACAGATAAAATCAAAAGGAAATGTGATGTGGCACAATCTAAATAGATTATGATTGAGTCACGATCAAATCTTGATCAAGGAAATTGGTTTAACATGAACAACTGTTTTAGGCACGGTCAAAATATTACCAATTTACATGGTCAATGATCTAGTCAAATCAAAATCTAAGCATACTTAAGGATAAAGCCGAAATAGGATTAGCAAAATATCATTAGGCACGATTAACCACTAATTCAAAATTATGTAGGCATGGTCAACGATCAAACTCTTGACAAACTCTAAACATGGTTAAAGTCACTAAGATGTAGCTAAGATGCAATCACGATCAAGGTTAATCGTGTAAGTCATCCAAGCATGATTTAAAAGTTGGCACAAGATCAAAATAGTTATGCTCACTGTAGAATAGAATTCTAAATATTAGCAATAATAGGTTGAAACATAGGCACAATCATAATTATGGTTAAAACAGTTTAGTCACGATCAAAGTCATTTAGGAGTGATAAATCATTTTGGCATGATCAACTAGTTAAGCAAATTTATTTAGGCACGATTATAGAATCAAGATCCAGGTATGACTATGATTCTAGTGAAATGGAATCAAATTCTAGGGAAGATGCAAATGGGCACGATCTATATGTAGTCAAATAGTATAGTCATGATCAAAATTGTTTAAGAATGATCACATCGTAGTCGTTTTAGCCCGATCAGTTATCTAGGCACAATCATGGAATCATAATCTTGGTATGATTATGAATCTAGTGAAATCTAGAATTTAAAAATCTAGTAATAGGTTTTAAGTGAGAAGGAACCAAATGATAAATCGACGAATGGAAGATAAGAAAGAAAGGTAAGAAGGGAAGAACTACAAGTTTTATTTGTAATACGATAATGAGAGATAGGATATCAAATTAGTTTGGAGTGATATTGCAAGATTTTACGGACCATGAAAAACTAATGGTCATATGTCAATAAAGGTATAGTCTCTGTGGTATTCGAAAACCGTATGTATATATAAAATCATTCCACCGAGAATCCATGCCTTGCCAGTGTACATCTGGTTGCAGTAAACCCTTAGTTCCATGACTCACATATGATATTGTATCGAATATGCTATTAGCTCTACCAATATTAACATACAACTCAAAAAGTCAAGATAGGACAACCATGACATAGTTTTAATAACATTCGATAACTTACTCGAAATTACTTCAAGTTAGGGATCATGTCATGCTAGTGCGCTGCTGGCAGCAGTGAACCCATAGTCTCGATAATTCAAATAAATGGCGACAATGCACTGCTGTCTTGCCATCGTAAGTCATCAAAATTATTCCAACTATATTCCTAAGAATTTCAAAGAAATTTTTAGAAATTCAGCTAGCTGTTATGATAGAAAAGTATAAGTATCTGTTCTTGAAGAGAAAGCATGAGTTTTGAAAACTAAACGATTTATTAGGAAGGAAATAATCGAAGGCAAGAGAAATACAAGAAAATATAAAATCTAATTTCTGTTTCTCTAATAATCAAAGGTTGAGGGGATACGTTTATATATCTTCAATTTCAACCAAACTATCTCAGAATAAATTTATGGATAATTGGATCATGTTAGGGTCCAAAGTTAATGAACGAAAATAAAGTATAAACTCTTAGGGAATATAGTTGGAATAATTTTGATGACTTACGATGGCAAGACAGCAGTAGGAAGGAAATAATCGAAGGCAAGAGAAATACAAGAAAATATAAAATCTAATTTCTGTTTCTCTAATAATCAAAGGTCGAGGGGATACGTTTATATATCTTCAATTTCAACCAAACTATCTCAGAATAAATTTATGGATAATTGGATCATGTTAGGGTCCAAAGTTAATGAACGAAAATAAAGTATAAACTCTTAGGGAAAACAATTACTTATGCCCAATAGGAAATAACTAACTAATACGAGTAATGGTGATAATATTTATAGAGTACAGAAGAGATATATTAAACAAATTATCATGGTTAGGGATTGAATTCTAGGAAGGACTAAGTTACAGAATAAATACTCTACCCACCTTGGATCCTATTATATATATCAAAATTTAATAGTGTATCTATGGAAATTTCTCAAGTTATCTAATATGGTTTGGAATTCAATAAACTCCTACTTAAATTACATGACCTATGTAGCAATCCTTAACTACCCAACAGTCAAATTGAATAAGGGAATCCTAGTCCTAGTCATCTTCCTAAAATCAAATTACTTCTGATTGTGAATGAGCATTTTCTAGTCGCAGGATCACAATAGTATGACTAACCTAAGTACTATCACGACTTTACACAATTTGCAAATACGGACCTGCATGGGCCACTACAAAAATTTGTCACGATCCGCACCCGTTTTTCGGGATCTGAGTGCGTATCTAAGGCAGCCTACACCACAGTATTGGCGGTAAAACGATGTCCAATCACAATGCTCAGAATTACATAAATGATAACTTTATTGCTCATTCATATTTCTAAATTAATTACAACATTTACAAGATTTATATTTAAAGAAGAGTACACTGTTCTTGCATATATTTGAAAATGACTACAATACCTCTATCTAACTAATCTCTAGGTTTTGGCCTACAAGTACACCCGTATCTTCCAATGCTAAGAGAAGTCGCAACTAACCTGAAAATTGTTCATTTTCAGTCAGGAACGGAACAAGCACACAGACCGACAGGCTATTCAAAAACATAATAGAATTTGCAAGACATGCAAAAATAACATATGCGAGATAATGTAGTAAATAAGATCGATATCAAGGAAAATCAAGAAAGAAAGTAGATAACTCTACAACAGGATATATCAACTAGAAGAACATGTAAACAGGGTGGCATGGCATGTGGTGAAGAAACAAGAGAATCAAGTAAATGATAACTATCTACGTGTTTTGAAATATCATGTTCGACGTGTGAACAACTAAGGGATAAATTCGGCATCCTGCACGTATAGTGTGCGACTGCTATTCTCCACGAAAGATAATGAGGATGTTTCTGGATAGTTCACGCGTCTACTAAGATATTTTTCCACCCGATTAGTACTCATGGACTCAAACAAGTCACGAATACGAAGCATATAAATAAGAATCAAGAAATATAGTATGTAGAGATCCATGATACTAATCTATTTGACAAGCGTGTCAGCAAGCATGAGAGCATATGTATAAATATGAAATGGAAAAACTACTAAGAATCAAAAGCAATCGGTATATGTACTTGTTTAGGGTTATTTGCTGGTGAAATCGATAATACCATTGCGTTCTGGATAGTCCAGTTGGCTAGGGTCGATATGAAAATGTCTAGAAATGGAGTTTGGCACGACTTTCGAGACATAGATATCGAGTCCGCAATGGCCCGTAAGAGACAAGAAATTTACAAGTTAGCTAAGCCCAATAATAAGTTGAGCTAAGGGAGAGGGATTTTTTTAATTTGGTTAGATGGTTGTTCGATTGAAAAAGCCCGCTTTAAAAATATAATTTTAGAGATTCTTTTATAATTATATATTTTTCATAAAAATAGTTTTAAAACACATTTGTAAAACTCCCCTAGAATATCTTAAGGCCAAACTATTCTTTTATATGCTATAAATAGATTGAAAGCCCAAAATATTATTCAACTGTCCAAAACAAAACAGAGGAAAGGAAAGTGAGGAAGAGATGAGAGCTTACCTACACCAGCTCGACGCTTGGCGGTCGATCTGTGCAGCGGAGGAGAGCTGGCATAATGGCATAGGCTGCGGCGATGCCGTCACGAAGGCGCGGTCGAGCGCTGCTCTGGAGGAGCGGCGATCTGGTCGTATATCCAGGCGATGCTTACGAGGTCGACGAGGAGCGGTGAAGCACGTCGTGCGGTGGTCTCCGGCCTAAGGTGGCGAGTCGGTGGTTCGTCGGGGAGACAATGGTGTGGAGGAGGGGCACGCAAGCGGCGGCCGCGTGGTTTGGTGGAGACCACGATTCGCTGGTCGGAGACTCAGATCTGGCGCCGTGGTGTTGCTGAGGAGAAGGCGATGGGGTCTGCTCCTGTCTCGGGGTGCCGGTCACGGCGGGTGGAGGATACCGGTGTCATGTACAGGCGGACGCAGGCTAGGTTGCATGGCAGCGTGACGAAGTTCTGGGAACGCACAATAGCAGGAGGTCGGGCTCGGGAGGGCGGTGGTCAACGGAAGTAAGTGTTGGTTCCGTTGTGGTTGTTGGAACGTCTGTGTCGGCCTGTCGACACGAACACGGTAATTGGTTTGTAATGGTGGAATAAGATGGATTGGGACACGGACACACGGGTCCGGTTACGATCACACATTTTTGGTGTTGACTGTGTTGGATTCGACGACGGAACTCTGGTTGGGGAAGGTGGCTGACACGGTGACGTGATGGCAAGGTCTAGAGTCGGGTAGGAGTACGGTGGTGGTTGTGGTGTTCGCTAGTGGGTAGCTGCGGGGATGATAGTCGACAGTGCTGGAGGTTCGAGAGGGAGGATGTCAATATGGGGACGGGGATGATGCGAGATGGTGATCCAGTTTCTGATTATAAGTAGAATAGTATAGAGATGAGTATCTGGTTATATATAAAATAGGAATAGATAAGGATCCTAGGTTGGTTCATATCTGTATCTGAATTACAAAAGGAATATGGATGCATATATCTACATCCCGTAAAGTAGAAAATCTAGGAATAGAGAGAGCATCGAATTTTCTCTGGAAGCCCAATGGATAAATTTTCCCATTAATTTTAAATTGAAAAAATTCTAAATCATGACTAATTTTATCATAAATTATTAGTAGATAAATATTAGCTTAAATCGATATTTAGTACTAAGTAATTCAATATCGTATAAATTTCAAATCCGTACTCAAATAATCAATTAGGATTATAAATTAAAATAATATTTGGGGCCATCAAATATCATAGCATATGATTTTTATAAATTCCACAATTCTATCTAAAATACCATATACATATTACAATCCTATAATTTAGATATATTTCTGAGACATAAAATTTTAATACTTTACAAAATTAATGAAAATGCTAATGATACTAATAATAGCAATAATAATAGATAACAAAATAACCGTAATAACAATAATAATGATAATTAATTATTAACTATTATTTTTAGAGGCACAAGGCCCAAATCTTTTCCTTACTAACCGACAACAAAATAATAATTCTAACAAAATAATAATAAAAATAGTTTTGACAAAATCCTTTATCAGTCTAAATATCTTTTAAATTAAAACTTAAAATTTCTAACTAGAAAATATTAACAAAATAAAAATAATTAAAATAAAAAAATATTCGGTAAGTGGACTTACAAACACTCATACCATACATTCGAATTCCTGATACCTGCACGTAACTCTAGCTGCTAGGATATTAGAATACCCTTGCTACTACATGTGCCCACACAACTGCACATACACCCACATTGACACTACCTGTACACCACACACTCTCTCAATAGAATACCCTCTCAATGTCCCAATATTCCTATAATCCCTTATATGAATACATGCCTATATCACATTCTGAATGTCATCAACATCAACACTGATATCTGTTATTAACACTCACCTAATCCTATATGCTAGGATACAAATTCTAAGCACATACATGCATCCTATTTTCCCCATATGTATGTCTATATCATGTATCCAATTACAATATATATACAATAACATACATTGCACACGATACATATGTCATAATTAATTATGATACAAAAAACTACATGACACATGGATACCCTTCTCTATTCCCAAACCCCTACGTAAACGTGACAATAGCAATTAATAAGCTATCGAGCTCAAATAGAGTGACATTTATATGTAGAGATTTGTCCAATTAGCCAAGCATATCGCATCGTATCATGACATAACCTTCGATACCGTAATTAGGACACATGGACCAAAGTCTATACCAAAATATGACACAAATCCCTTTTGAGAACTTGTATCAAATACTTGGTGGTCACAATCTCGTAGATACCCAAATATCACTATTCTAAACCATAGATCTAATAGGGATGGGTTCTCTAACACCTATTTCACTATCTAGAAGGTTAGATTTAACCATTAGAGGGGTCTCCTATAAGTTTGCTTAGAATTTAGCCATGTAATGAGAAGAAATAGGGTTATACTTATGGAGATTGGTGCCTCCTCAAGGACCTAGATATTTGGGAAAGGAGGAAGAAGTGGCTCCCAAAACCTTGCTAGAGCCTCCGCCAAGCCTCCTTGAGCTCCCCAACTCGTTATATAACTACCACTTTCCAACATAGAAATATTTTGGTAATTTTTTAGGTTAATTAATTTTATATATATATTATTTTAAATTAGTGGTTGTCTAGAATTATATTAATATCAGCTAGTAGCTAGTCAATTAGATTTTACAAGTGTTAGTGCTAATTATTGTTAGTCATGACCTTAGCAATTAGAATTAATTAAGTTTAGTTGTCATGAAAGAAATATTCCTTTTAGTTGTAGAGATTCTTTCCTTTAGTTAATTAGATTCCATTCATGACAAATGGAGAGAAAAAAACTTGATATTTTGGAATGACCAAGACCTTACTATAGATAATTTCTAATTAGGGATTCATCCATTCATTTCATTTCACTCATTAGCCTCATTTTTTTCAAAGCTTTTTCTTTTCCAAGCAAACCAAATTTTCTACCAATTTTACTCAATCCTCTTCCAATTCCACTCATCCTCACCATCATGAAGTCCTAGAGCATTGGAGAGCACAAAGAGATCCATAGAAGGAGCTTGCTAGGCGATCATGTCCGACTCATCCCTTCTATGTCCAAATTCGGAGTTTTCCAAAGGAGGGACACACAAGTTAAGTAAATCTCTATTCTTCACCAATTTTATGGTTAGGAAGACCCTTTGAACCCATAGGAATCTTCCCACAGGTGAATTCGACTTCCTAATGATAGATCTAGGTATTAGATGCTTTCAATTTGGTAGATCTAGGTTTTATCATGAGTAGTATTGATTTCTATGCTCAATTTGTATTTATTACGAATTTGTGACCACCAAATGTTTGATACATGTCCCCAAAGGGATTTTCGTATCCTTTTAGAGTCGAGATTGGGTGTATGTGTCCTAAATAGGATACATGGTGTTTTGTTACGGTATCTCATGATATGCACAGTTAGATTTGGGTGTATACATGTGTTCTTTTGTCAAAAAAAATTCAAATTTGTCATAGTATTCATCCTCGATTTTAGCAGCCATAGCAACTTAGAAATGCCATAACTCCTAACTCAGGACTCTAATTAATTTTTTTAAAAAACTGTTTGAGTGTCAGGTGTCCGAAAGACGAACGTATTTCGATGTTTTCATAATTTTGGGAGCTTCCAAACACGAAAATACGATATGTTTTAAGTTTTGGAAAGCTGGTAGGAAGGGTTACGACATACTTTAATCCTAGAATTTATGAATAGGTCTAATAGGTGCAGTATTGGTTTCAAGTAGAACAACATAGATATTTTGTGTATCCTATGAGCCTATGTAGTATGGATATCAAGTGAATGTAGGTACCGAAAGTTATCAAGTATATATATATATATATATATATATATATATATATATATATATATATATATATATATATATATATATATATATATATACACTTGATATATATCAAGTGAATGTAGGTACCGAAAGTTATCAAGTATATATATATATCAAGTGAATGTAGGTACCGAAAGTTATCAAGTATATATATATATATATATATATATATATATATATATATATATATATATATATATATATATATATAAAATATATATACATATATATATACAAAAAATATATATATATATATATATATATGTAGGTCCTAAAAATCAAGTTGCATCCATCAAAAAAACAATGAAAATTAAAATTGCACACCCTTCAAATGAACTGCGCAGGAGACAGATTGCGCAACAACTCAACTGCGCAAGCTGAACTGCGCACCCATCCAAGCGCGCTAGCTTATGTGGCAACGTCATCATTACCTGACACAAAATTAGATCTTCTGACAAATGACAGCCCGAAGAACGAGGAAACTGTTCGTTCCTTGTGCCACGCCGCCATGTCAGTTGTCTAGCGTGGTCCAGCTGCCAAAAGCCAGTGCGGTCTGACAGCTCAACCTCAGCACAATTTGAGTCTTCGCGCAACCCATTGGAAGCGCAGTCTGATGCTAGCACAATTCAAGTGGCACAATCCATCAAAATAACTGACATTCTGTACGTGGCATACATACCATCAATTGCTCACCACGTGGCAACCGTCTGTACACGACCAAGCGCATTTCAATCAAACAATGCCACGCGTCTCATACAGTTGGTCCACGATCGAGTAACTGCCAGCGCAGTTCGCTGCTTGCGCAGTCCAATGCCTGCCCAATCCATCCTGTGCAATCCAGAAATAACTACTAATTAGTTATTTTCCAGAACTCTATAAATAGAGTTCTTGCCAAAGTGCTGCTGCATTCTTCAGAGGCTACCGTCTTCAAAGTTCACATCGTTCAAGGGATAAAGCGATCGTCTTCAGATCGGATTCCTATAGTTGAACTTTTCCATAATTCAATTGTAATCTAATTACAAAGTTTGTGAAATAAAGAACACTTTTATTTTTGCAAACAAAATGGCGACTCTGCTGGGGACGACTTTCTCCTCCGACGAGGAAGTGACAACTCAATGTAATGTTGCGTCTATCGGAAAGACGCAGAAGACGCTGGTTGTAAAGGTCAACCAGACGGCCCACGAGGCGATGATCAACTTCGAGACTACTCGTCGTACGGCAACTTCTGCCAAGAGCAAAGTCTGTTCAGTGTGGACTCCAAAGTCCTCTGCATAATCCTCTGTGCAATCGCCTGCGCAGTCTGCTGTCTCTGATCCCAAAACTATTGCGTAGTCTGCAGCCTCTACTGCCCATGCGCAATATACTGCTCCTCTTGCCAGTACACAAACCACTTCTTATACTGGTCTGGCAAAGTGCAAGAATCCTCTTCTCCTGGCGCAGTTGGCTGCAACTCTTCCTGCGCAGTCCACCACTCCATCAACCAGAGTACAACTCAAGCACTCTGAAGTCAAGACTCCTACTGCGCAAACTACAGTGTCTGTGGCCAAAAAGCCATCTGTTAAAGCTTCTCATGCGCAACCAGCCAATGCGCCTGCTGCCACTTCAACCCCTGCGCAAACTGTGCCAGCGCAGTCTAAGAGGGATAGCCTTTTGGCTAATCTCCCTTCTTCTCACAGCAAGGGGAAAAACTCTGCTCCTCTTTCCAAGCACCCTGTTGCTCCAGCGCTATCTACTGGGGGTAGTCTGTCGACTATTCCTCCTTCTTCTCAGAACAAAGGAAAAGGTCCGTTGGTCTTTTCTCAAACTTCCTCGTTCCACGACTTGGAAGACAACAGAGGGAAACGCTTTTTAGCTAACCCTTCTTCACAAAACAAGGGAAAAGGTCCTTTGGTCTTTTCTCAGTCTTCCTCGGTTTTTACCGAAGAAGATCAATCTAAACGTGTCTCGACACCAATCAGTACAAGAACTCTCTCTAATAAGAGTTCTTCTTCCCTCCTTGCCAAAGGGAAGTGTACTGATCAAAGAGGTATTCTGCCTACTCCGGTAGCAGAATTCTAAGGTCTCCCAACTCTCAGGATATCCCGCTCAAAATAGGGAAAATTACTGGTGTCTCAGACAGAAACCCCTGGGGGTGAATTTGCTGATCTAAGGACTTATCTCAATAGACCAACTTCGGTAAAACGCAAACAGCCAATGCCAAAGATCAACCTGCATCAGAGGCAAACTTCTAAGATGAAGAATCCTGACACCTATGCTAATGAGGTGAGTACTTCTCTGTATACTCACGGGACAAAACATCTGAAGAACCGAAATCATGTTCCAAATGTGGTCAAAGAACATATTCCTCAGACTTCTTCTCGTTCCGTCATTGTTCATGATCTCCGAGAGCACCTCAAACAAAAATGGGACAACATCTCAACACCTCCAGTTTAACCACTTGGACACCATTGTAATCACAAGGTTATCATCAAGTGCTGTTGCCAGACAACAAAATGATCTGTCTTCGATCATTTGAATTTTACAACATCTGAACCAATGTCAGAAGATGAAAACGAAGTATTGTACGCTTCCGTCAACATGACTTCTCGAGACACTGGGGGTAGAAAGTGCTCCAAGCACGGCAAGCCCCGCAAGCCCAGCCAGCGGTATTTAGATTTACTCCAAGAATCTTCTGAAGGAGTATTTCGACATACCAGATCCTGAAGCCGAGATGCAATCGGTCAAAGGAATCTTTTCCAAGATCCTTCCGGTCATCTCCCTCTTTCTCACTCAGAAGATGATTCTTTCTCCGACTATGATGTATATAGCAAAAATTTTGAACAGACAGTATCTTCCATTGTACCTAGAGAAGTGACAGCTTATGTTGTCACTGAAGACCCAGATGCTTCTAGTTCGGCTAGTCAAGAACAACGAATAGCTGCACTAGAAGACAAGCTGAAGACCATGGCTGAAATGGTTGCAAGTATGCATTCTATCATCGTGGCCTAATATACAGTACCACCGACTGTACCTGCTGTAAATTCTGAGATCATAGCATCGTCGGTGCCTGTCAATGCAGGTCTGGGGGTAGCATCTCCTCAAGTACCCCCTGTACAAATTCAACCCACACCCAGTCAGTCAGGTGCTGGGGGTAGTGCTTACCACGCTGTTCCTCCCCCTAACACTCTGATTCAGCCTGCTCCTTCTACATCATTGGAGGATGCTAATAAAGCTGTCAAACTCCCGTACACTCAATTCGAGGCCTTCAAAGAGAAGGACAACTTACAGAGGTTGGGGATCAAACAACCCTATCCACTTGAATGGAAGGAAGTCCCATTTCCTCTAAAGTACAAAATCCCTACAATTTTGCTGTTTGATGGTAGCACTTCTCCCAGTCAGTTCATTAACCACTTTGAGGTAATGATTGTTCAACTTCAGCCAAATGACGCTCTTCTTACCAGGGTGTTCGTCGACTGTTTAGCTGGTGTAGCATATGATTGGTATAGGAGCTTGCCCGATGGCTGTATCACCTCTTTCTCGGGTTTGAAACAAATCTTCCTGGAGCGATTCTATGCGGGAATCAACGATATGACCATGTCAGCCCTCAACAAGATCAAACAAAGACACAATAAAACCGCTGAGAGTTTCATTGAAAGGTTCCGCCGAGAAGCATTAAAAATGCCTCCTGGAACTCCGGCTGCTGTCACTATTGATACCTGCAAGGCAAATCTTTTGCCTATCATCAGCATGTGGACGGAGTCAACTCAGTTCCAAGACTGGCCATCCTTCATTGTCAATGCTAAAGCAGCTGAAGTTAGTGCTGACAAGTTCAAACAGTTGGGGGTACACATGTCTAACCCAGTAGCGGTAATCCGACAGCCAGTAGCGGTAATCGCCAGAACAACCGTAAAGGTAAAGAGACTCTGAACATCAATCTGAAGAACAAAGAATCTCTGGCGGTCAACCTAGCTCCACCTACGTCTGCTTTTACTCCTTCTGTCCCTCCACCAAGGGAACCTCGTCCAAAAGTAGAGTACTCCTTTGACGAGAATGACACCGTGAGCATCTTCGATTGCTTGATTAAAAGCAATAAGCTCCAACTCCCAGACCCGAAGAAGCCTGATGAGGTCGGTAAGACTGATCATCCCAAATACTGTATCTATCACAGATTCATTGGTCATCCTACTCGAGCATGTTATGTGCTCAAAGACAAGATTCAAGAGCTAGTCAATGCTGGTCCTGTCACTCTACAACAAGACGAGAAGACTGTTACTGCAAACATGGTCTCAGTACAGTTCGGTAACTTCCCTCCACAGATGATACAGCATGGTGTCATCCCTATCCCCAAGGCCACTCTTGAGATCGAGAATCTCCCTCCTCCACGGAATGAAGGTCTCGTCCCCTTATTCCTTGATAATGGCGAGATTATGTGGATCCACCCGGATCTTATTTCTGACTTCGAGGCTCCTTTTAAGCAAAAAGACCGCTCCAAGGGCAAAACAAAGATCTACAATATGGTGTCTTTTGACTCCATAGTTGAAGAGGAAATCCTGTTGGGCACCAGATCAGAGAAAGCCTATCTACGGGAACTTCCCGAGACTCAAGAAAATCCTGCTTCTTCTTCTGATTCTGTCCAGTGCAACCTGTCTCTACTGAGGGCATCCCTGCTGTGTCTTCACCGATTGTAGAACCCATTCCGCCTAAGCCGACAGCAGCCGACAAAGGCAAACAACAAGTCCGTTTCGACAAACCTTTGAAGAAGTCATCTCATTCTGGACTTGAGAAGCCATACAACTTTGATATTTTGGCCCAACTAGCCAATACACCGGCCAGGCTGTCAATCTTCGAGCTCTTGTGTCTCTCCAAAGAAACTCGAGAAACTCTGAGTGAAGCTCTAATGCAGGCAGAAACCTATCTAACCCTTCTAAAGAAGCCGAAGGCAGAGCCTGTCTTTTGTCTCCTTTGTCACAGTGTGTTGGAGTTAATTCCAAACATTACCTTCACACAGGATGATATGCTGATGGAAGACAATAGGCATGACCGTCCTTTATACTATACAGGATATGTCGACTCGATGAAAGTCGATCGTATTCTGATAGATCCAGGGTCTGCTCTCAGCATCATGCCAAAGACAATGCTAGATGCGCTGAAGATCCCAGTACATAGTCTTTCCAGTACAATTACCACCATCCTGGGGTTCAACCAAGGAAGAAGTGGACCTCTAGGCAAGATTCGTCTAAAACTCCAAATAGGCAATCTCCGCACAAAGGCGACCTTCTACATCATAGACAACCATGGTTGCTCTTACAATGCTCTTTTGGGGAGACCATTCCTTCATGAGCACAACATTGTTCCTTCGACTCTCCATCAATATTTTAAATACGTTGATGACAATGGAGAGGTTCAAAAAGAGGTTGCGGATCTCTATCCTTTCAAAGGTGTCGAAGTATTTTGTAATAATGCTCGCATGTATAAGGATGAGTTCATGAAGGTAGTACTGGCTCTGGATACTGAAGAAGAACAAGAAGCAGTGTCCAATGACACTCTCATTATACCTGTCAAAGGGCGTGTTTCTCGTCCTCAATCCTCCAAACCACTGGCTATTCACTTGCCAGCCCAAAAGCAACCAACTGATGGTGGTCAAGATCAAAGGGAGCTCACCTCTTCTGAGCCACTTATTATCGACTTACGTCGTAACAAGGAAAAAAGGCAGCTCACCTCTTCTGAGCCACTTGTTTTTGATTTTTCTCATAACAAGGTTAAAAGGGAGCTCACCTCTTCTGAGCCGCTTGTTATCGACCTCCGTCGTAATAAGTCTAATCCTCTTTCACGTTCTTCTTATTTCCCTCTTGTAATCAATCTGACCAAGCTGCTAAGGCTAAAGGTTCTGTTGTAAATACAGATGTACAAATCAATGAAAAAGCATCTCCTTTCCAGTATAGTGATGTCATTTATCATGCTAAGTGCTATTTGGATATGTTAGATAGCTTTCAGTCATTTATATTAGGAAATGTACAGTCTCTTCAAACAGAGGTCTCACTTGAACACCCAGATGATTCATACTTTGTTGTCCCTTCTCGAAAGAGAGGCGAGAGTCCAATACTTTTTAGTAAAGGACCAGAACAAAAATTCAGCTATACGGATGATAGCAAAAGTAACGATACGGGACGTCTCCAATTCCGTCGTTATAGTCAACAATCAAAAGACATCATCCGAAAGATGGGTTATGACTTCAAGAATGGCCTCAACTACGGTAAGGGTAGAAGAACTCCTATCCGTACGGTTGTTCCGGAAGGAAAATCAAAGATGTGCTATAGCAGGACAAAAAGAGGTCTCGGATATGCTTCACCTCCGGTATTATCTCCAGCAGCCTCCGAATCCGATAGTGAAGAGCGCTCTAACTCTTCTGATTCCAGATCATGGGATTCTGACACCAGCATCGGTCAAATTCATCGGCTGATCGTATCTTCTAACATGGTCTCCGTCGAACTTCCAGAAGAATATGACGAGGATATTGAAGAAAGTCCTGAAACAGATCCTTGGGTTCAACGAATGGATACCCAATGGGAACTCCGATTCGAACAACGAGAACCTCCTATCGAAGATCAATTGATTCAAATTGACGTAGGAGAAAGCGGGTCACATCGTCCAATATTTATCAGCAAGAACCTTTCCAAGGCGGATAAGCAAGAATTAATTCTTCTTATTCGAGAATACATTGATGTCTTCGCCTGGAGTTATGAAGACATGCCAGGTTTAGATCCCAAAGTTGCTACTCGCAAATTGAATATCTTGCCTAATGCAAAACCAGTCAAATAACATCAAAGGCGATTCAAGCCAGAAATGATGGACGCTATTGATGATGAAGTCAAAAAGTTCATAGCTTGTCGCTTTATTCGAGAAGAACAACATCCAGATTGGGTAGCCAACTTTGTCCCAGTCTTGAAGAAAACTCGCAAAGTTCGAGTTTGCATCGACTTCCGGGATCTTAATGAAGCTTGTCCAAAAGACGAGTTTCCTCTCCCTATCACAGATGTCATGATCGACAATACTTGTGGGTTCAAGCGAATATCCTTCATGGACAGATTCTCTGGATATAACCAGATTCGGATCAATCCTGAAGATAAAAAACACACTTCTTTCCGTATTCATCGCGGAGTCTACTGCTATACTGTGATGCCATTTGGTCTCAAGAACGCTGGTGCAACTTACCAACGAGCCATGAATACCATCTTTCGAGATTATCTTCGCCAGACTGTCGAATGCTACGTCGACGATATTGCTGTCAATAGTCGTCTAAAGGAAGATCACATCCAGGACTTAAGAACAATCTTCAATCTGATGCACCAACATCAGCTGAAAATAAATCCCACCAAGTCATTCTTGGGTGTCTCTAGTGGTAAATTTCTCGACTTCGTCATTACCTCTAAAGGTATACACGTGGATCCCGAGAAGATCAAAGCCATTCAAGAGATGCGTCATCCACGTAACCTAAAAGAGCTACGAGGAGCCTGTCTCTTGCCTCTATTGTCATAGTGTGTTGGAGTTAATTCCAAATATTACCTTCACACAGGATGATATGCTGATGGAAGACAATAGGCATGATCGTCCTCTATACTATACAGGATATGTCGACTCGATAAAAGTCGATCGTATTCTGATAGATCCAGGGTCAGCACTCAGCATCATGCCAAAGACAATGCTAGATGCACTGAAGATTCCAGTACATAGTCTTTCTGGCACAATCACCACCATATTGTGGTTCAACCAGGGAAGAAGTGAACCTCTGGGCAAGATTCGCCTAAAACTCCAAATAGGCAATCTCCGCACAAAGGTGACCTTCTATATCATAGACAACCATGGTTGTTCTTACAATGCTCTTTTGGGGAGACCATTCTTACATGAACATAATATTGTTCTTTCAACTCTCCATCAATGTTTCAAATATGTTGATGACAATGGAGAGGTTCAAAAGGAGGTTGCGGATCTCTATCCTTTCAAAGGTGTCGAAGCATATTGTAACGATGCTCGCATGTATAAGGATGAGTTCATGAAGGTAGTACTGGCTTTGGATACTGAAGAAGAACAAGAAGTAGTGCCTAATGACACCCTCATCATACCTGTCAAAGGTCGTATTTCTCGTCCTCAATCCTTCAAACCACTGGCTATTCACTTGCCAATCCAGAAGCAACCAACTGATGGTGGTCAAGATCAAAGGGAGCTCACCACTTCTGAGCCACTTGTTATCAACCTACGTCGTAACAAGGATAAAAGGCAGCTCACCTCTTCTGAGCCACTTGTTATTGATTTATCTTATAACAAGGATAAAAGGGAGCTCACCTCTTCTGAGCCGCTTGTTATTGACCTCCATCGTAATAAGTCCAATCCTCCTCCACGTTCTTCTTCTCTCCCTCTTGTAATCAATTTGACCAAGCATGCTAAGGCTAAAGGTCCTGTTGTAAATACAGATATACAAATCAATGAAAAAGCATCTCCTTTCCAGTATACTGATGTCATTTATCATACTAAGTGCTATTTGGATATGTTAAATAGCTTTCAGTCATTTACAATGAGAGTTGTACAGTCTCTTCAAACAGAGGTCTTACTCGAACACCCAGATGATTCATACTTTGTTGTCCCTTCTCGAAAGAGAGGCGAGAGTTCGATACTTTTTAGTAAAGGACCAGAACAAAAATTTAGCTATACGGATGATAGCAAAAGTAACGATACGGAACATCTCCAACTTCATCGTTATAGTCAACAATCAAAAGACATCATCCGAAAGATGGGTTATGATTTCAAGAATGACCTCAACTACGGTAAGGGTAGAAGAACTCCTATCCGTACGACTGTTCCGAAAGGAAAATCAGAGATGTACTATAGCAGGACCAAAAGAGGTCTCGGATATACTTCACCTTCGATATTATCCCCAGCAGTCTCCGAATTCGATAGTGAAGAGCGCTCTAACTCTTCTGATTCAAGATCATGAGATTCTGACACCAGCATCGGTCAAGTTCATCGATTGATCGTATCTTCTAACATAGTCTTCGCTGAACTTCCAGAAGGCTATGACGAGGATATTGAAGAAAATCCAGAAACAGATCCTTGGGCTCAACGAATGGATACCTAAAGGGAACTCCGATTCGAACAACGAGAACCTCCTACCGAAGATCAATTGGTTCAAATTGACGTAGGAGAAAGCGGGTTCCCTCGTCCAATATTCATCAGCAAGAACCTTCCAAAGGCAGATAAGCAAGAATTAATTCTTCTTATTCAAGAATACATTGATGTCTTTGCCTGGAGCTATGAAGACATGCCAGGTCTAGATCCCAAAGTTGCTACTCATAAATTGAATATCTTGCCTAATGCAAACCCAGTCAAACAGCAACAACGGCGCTTCAAGCCAGAAATAATAGACGCAATCGACGATGAAGTCAAGAAGCTCATCGCTTGTGGCTTTATCCGAGAAGAACAACATCCAGATTGGGTAGCCAACGTCATTCCAGTCCTAAAGAAAACCGGTAAAGTTCGAGTTTGCATCGACTTTCGGGATCTTAATGAAGCCTGTCCAAAAGATGAATTTCCTCTTTCTATCACGGACGTCATGATTGACAACACCTGTGGATTCGAGCGAATATCTTTCATGGATGGATTCTCCGGATACAATCAGATTCGGATGAATCCTGAAGATGAAAAACATACTTCTTTCCGCACTCCTCGCGGAGTCTACTGCTATACTGTAATGCCATTTAGTCTCAAGAACGCTGGCGCAACTTGCCAACGAGCCATGAGTATCATCTTTCGAGATCATCTTCGCAAGACTGTCGAATGCTATGTCGACGATATTGCTGTCAAAAGTCGTCTAAAGGAAGATCACATCCAAGGCTTGAGAACTATCTTCAATCTAATGCGCCAACATCAACTCAAAATGAATCCCACCAAGTCATTCTTGGGTGTCTCTAGTGGTAAATTTCTCGGCTTCGTCATTACCTCTAAAGGTATACACGTGGATCCTAAGAAGATCAAAGCCATTCAAGAGATGCGTCCTCCACGTAACCTAAAAGAGCTACGAGGATTTCAGGATCGACTTGCGTACATCAGGAGATTCATTTCGAATCTGTCTGGACGCTGCAGACCATTTACTTAACTAATGAAGAATGGTGTATTTTTCATTTGGACCGAAGAATGTCAATGAGCATTTGACGACATAAAGCGATATCTTATGAACCCGCCAGTCTTGGTGCCACCAATCTCAGGCATACCATTTCTAATGTATGTCCATGATAAGGATCATTCATTGGGTGCTTTACTTGCCCAAAAGAACAAAGAAGGTCACGAACAGGCCATCTATTATCTCAGTCGTACTATGATTGGTGCCGAACACCGTTATAGTCTGGTCGAAAAAGAATGCCTAGCTCTTATGTTCGTTATTCAAAAGACTCGGCATTACATCATTGGCCAAACTATTCATGTCATATCCCGAGTTAATCCTCTTCGGGTACTGATGAAGAAGCCCAGCACACTCAATTCTCGGCTGGCTACATGGGCCATTCTGCTAGCCCAATATGACATGGTATATGTTCCACAAAAATCTGTTAAGGGTCAAGCATTGGCAGATTTTTTAGCAGCTCATCCTGTACCAGAGACATCCAAACTTTATGATGAAATTTCAGACGAGACATTGGAATCAAATATGATCTCCAAAGAATTTTCTACTTGGCATCTATTCTTTGACGGTGCATCCAGGATTGGACCCAATGGTGCCATTGTCGCAGGAGTTGGGTTTGTCCTTGTTTCTCCAGACGGGTCAACTATTCAAAGAGCCTACTCCTTAGATGAACCTTAATCCAACAACGTAGCAGAATACAATGCTCTACTCATTGGTCTTCAGTTAGCTAAACAACTGGACGTCGAATATCTTGAAGTTTATGGTGACTCCAAGCTGGTTGTTAACCAGGTTAAAGGAACCTATGAAGTTCGCCATCAAGATCTAGTGCCTTACTATGAAGCGGCAATCAACATGGCTACATCATTTAAAGCCTTCTTCATCAAATATGTCTATCGAGCTTGCAATACTGAAGCAGATGCTTTGGCCAATCTTGCAGCAGTCTTAGCCATCCCTATCAAAAGACAGCAGGTGGTGGTTGTCTCTAATCGGGAATTGTTCTGCATCGAAAACAATCGTAATATTGAGTTCAGTAATCTTACTGAAGCCAATGTTATCAGTGAAGATTGGAGAGCTCCCTTCATCGACTTCGTAGTTCATGACAAACTTCCTGAAGATCCCAAGGAAGCTACGAGTATTCGTCGACGGTCTCTGCCATTCTACTACAATCAGACCACCAAAACTCTTTACCGGCGGACTTATGACGGCCTACTCTTGCGCTGTCTTACGGGTGATGAAGCCAAGCAAGTATTGCATAAAGCTCACGACGGTGTCTGCAGAGCACATCAACCCAGTCCTAAGCTACAAGACCGTATCTGATGCATGGGTTACTACTGGCCCTCTATGGTATCTGATGCCATCGAATACACAAGAAAATATCGAGCTTGTCAAATCCACACAGATTTTATTCACCAACCATCAGAATTCCTTCATCCGACTGCTGCTTCCTGGCCTTTTGAAGCTTGGGGCATGGATATTATAGGTCCCATCAATCCTCCTTCTTCTAGAGGATATCGGTTCATATTGGCAATAACCGACTACTTCTCCAAATGGACCGAAGCTATACCCCTGGCTGAAGTCAAAACCAGCAGCGTCGTCAACTTCATCAAACATCATGTCATCTATAGATTTGGTGTACCTCGACGAATCATTCATGACAATGGACCTCAGTTCATCAGTCAAAAGTTTACAAGGTTCTGTGACGATCATCGGATTGACAATGTCGCTTCGACAGCTTACAATCCTGCTGCTAATGGCTTGGCTGAAGCTTTCAACAAGACTATCATCAAGCTCCTAAAGAAGTTTATGTCTACTAACAAACAAAACTGGAGTAAAAATCTTGGAGAATGTCTATGGGCCTACCGTACTACGGTCCGTAACCCTACAGGCTGTACACCCTTCTCTTTGGTGTACGGCTGTGAAGCAGTTCTACCCCTGGAACTTCAAATTTCGTCTTTAAGGATTGCCATTGCCAACGAGCTCACTACGGAGAACAATGACCTTCTTCGACTCCAAGAATTAGAAGCGCTCGACGAGAAAAGGTTATTCGCTCAACAGCATATTGAGCTATACCAAGCCCGCATCTCAAAGACCTTCAAACGCAAAGTTAGAGTCAGAGCCTTTCAGAAAGGAGCGCTCGTTCTAACCATCAGACGTCCTATGACTATGACTCATATGAGCAAGGGCAAGTTTGATGCGAAGTGGGAAGGGCCTTATATTGTGAGCAAAGTCTTTTCAAATAGAGCCTATCAACTCTCAGAGCTAGACGGTCGAGTTGCAATGATGCCCATCAATGACAAATTTCTAAAAAAATTCTATGTATGAATGTAACAGGGATTTCATGTAAATATGATCAGACAGTTCATAAATAAAGTTTGATTTTATTTTATCATGAATGACGTTACATAATATCAAGGACGAGAATCACTATCGTCCTTTTTATAGACAGGACGAGGACCACTGCCATCCTTTTTAAAAATATAATCAACAAAAGAGCCGAGAACATCTTTGCTCGAACCCACCAGGAATTTGCAAGCAGCCATCCTCATGGCCTCTTCTTCCTCTGTCGTCCCTGGTTCAAGAAGGAAGTCCAAGATGTCCCTTGGCGGATTGGATACAGACGAACCCTCGTCTGCCTCCGTCTTCTTTGGCTGGGCCGGCTCGACTGGACGTTCTTTAGTAACGGCTTCAATCTTCGGGGCGATCTCAGCCTTCTTGGATGCATCTCCAGACGACATCTTAAAAAGTAAAAGTGATCATTCCATCTAATTTTCTGTCCTATTTATAGACAGAGATTCGTGGAACAATGAAGCGACACATTCATCTGACGGTTCACCTGTTCATCACATTCATCTGACGGTTCACCCGTTCATCACATTCATCTGACGGTTCACCCGTTCATCTCATTTCATCCGACGGTTCACCCGTTCATTACATCCATCTGACGGTTCACCCGTTCATCTCATTTCATCCGACGGTTCACCCATTCATTATATCCATCTGATGGTTCACCCGTTCATCACATTCATCCGACGGTTCGTCCGTTCATTACATTCATCCGACGGTTCGCCCGTTTATTACATTCATCCGATGGTTCACCCGTTCATCACATTCATCTGATGGTTCACCCGTTCATCTCATTTCATCCGACAGTTCACCCGTTCATTACATCCATCCGACGGTTCGCCCGTTCATTACATTCATCCGACGGTTCGCCCGTTCATCACATTCATCCGATGGTTCGCCCGTTCATTACATTCGCTTGACGGTTCGCCCATTCATTTCATCTATCTGACGGTTCATCCGTTCATTTCATTCATTTGACGGTCCATCCGTTCATCCTGACGATTCATTTCGTTCACACATTTTGACGATTCATCCACTTCGTTCACATCAGCAACTTGTTATCTTTGATTAAGTTGTCTACTGGAATAATGCTATTCAACAAATTATATTCTGTCATGTCCACATTACCTCTGAGCAGATATAATGAATATAATTATTTTCTAAATTAAGAAATATATCATGTCTCAGACCTCTGAATATATTTTCTATCGCTATTATTTATATCCGAATGAGATATGCAATAAATAATAGAGCCACAAAGGAAAATGTCTTTTTATTGATCAAAATTTAAAGGCATTACAAAATTACATGTTACAAAATTGAATATACAAAAAAGTCTTCCTATTCAGCGGGTGGAGTCATCAAACTAGTCATCTGCTGCTTTAAAGTCTGAAGTCGCTCCTCCCTAGAATCTATCACTCGCCTTCTAGCTTCCTCCATACCAGACTTATCATCAAAAGTCGGCAAGGTTACTAGTCGACGGGAGATTTCAGCTTGATGAGTTGTGACATACTCATTTCTTTCCTGGGTCAGGGCGTCCAGTTGCTGAACTGTAGCTTGATGTTGTGTGGCCTCATCTTCCAGAGCAAGTTGAACAAGTCTCAACTCTTCTTGAAGACGGGCAGATTCTGCTTTTAGCTCAGTAACTTTTTTTCCCTTCTCCTCAGCAGCAGATGCTTTTATCTCTATTTGAGAGTTATACTCTGAAGACTTGGCAGCGAAAGTATCCAAGAAAATTTGGAAATCAACTTTTACAACTGCAGCCTCTTGAGACATCCTCTCGAACTCAGCATATACCAAAGATTCCACCTCTTCCCGATTGAGATCTTTATAGGTCTTAACTGATTCTTCTAGCTCATCCAGTATGTGTTCAAGGTAAGCAGCTTGCGCTTCATCACCTTGACTCCGGATGGCAGCGATCAGATAAGAGGTTGGACCCCTAACAGTTATGAAACCAACATCTTCTTTCCCCATTACCCTTTCTACTAAGGGTCCTAGTGAATTAAAAAAAGGTTGGTGAAGGAACCGATTATGAATCTGTTAGTGGCAATGGCACCAAGAGTAGCAGCTACTCCCATGGACGTCGAAGCAGCAAGTGCTTGTACAGATGGACGTTCAGCTTCTTGCACGTGAGTGGAGGTCTCATCGTTAAAGGAGCCATGGTAGAGCTAGTCACCCCTCCCAGGTGTTCCTCTGCAAAATCAAACAAACACCATTAGTTGGCTGTCATTAGCAGCTATCGAGAAAGACTAAAAGTAAGAGCAATCTTACCATTGGTGGGTCCAGTGACAATTTTGTCATCTGCTGACATGGGTTGCAACCTCGCAGAAGTAGCTTCAGACATTACTGCCTGGCTACTATCCTCTTCGGAGCAGCCCAAAAAATGTCTGCTACTGCTGGCTATCTCCTTTATTGGCACTATATCAGTGCATGTTGGAAGAATTGGAGAAGATTCAATTTCTGTATGGATAAAAATTTAGATGTCAGCCACTTAATCTATAAAAAAGATTGATAATATCATTCAATACCTTTGGGATCAGCAATAGTAACTTCCTCAGGTGCTACTTCTTCAACTGTATTCTTTTCTGGTGATGCATGTACATCAACATCTTCTTCTAGATTTTGAGTGTCATCAACAGCCTCTGTTGATGTATCTTCAACATTTGCACTTTCTTCTGGTGCTTCTTCGCTATCAGTTGCTGCGACCGGATCTATATCATCATGGAGGTCGAAGTCGCAGTGATTCAGAGCATCGATCATTAATCGATCTTCTTCATCACGGAGTGTTCTCGGTGTAGCTGGAAGCTGGGTAGTCTCCACTGCAAGTGTAGGAGATCGCAACACTTCATCCTCTTTCTCCATGACTTCCTTCCTGGTCTCTACAACCTCATCCCTCCTCTCTGGACTGAAAGCTTTGGGCTCAGGGATAGGTGTAGGAGACGACATTGTGATTCCGGCGACAGCACTAGCTACGACCGATGACAGACGTCTTGGAGGAGTGACTACTTTCTTTCTCCTGAAGACTATTTTCTTTCTGTGTAGAGGTCTCTCCGGACTCTCTATATCTACAACATTTTCTTGTCTTTGAATAGAGGTCGGAGTTGTCGCCTCTTCTCTTTGAGTTGACTCGGCCTGCTGCCGAGATTGTGACCGAGTCGTGACCCTTTCTGATGATTCTAAGACAAGCTTCTTCTTAGCAATTGGAGAAGAAGGTTCTTCTATCCTCCTCTTCCTCTCCTTGGCTGGAGATTTGACAACCTTCAAGGAGATGCGTAGTGGCTCGTTGGCTTCTTCAGGGAAGTTGGCTTCCTTCGAAGCTTCCAACGGTGCATCGGCCGACTCACGCTCTTCATCATTGCCAGGAGCCGACACAACAGATGCTCCCTTTTTTAATCGGGCCGCTATCGTAAAACTGTCTGTGAGACTGAAGTTCTCGACAAAGGTATTCGCGGATGTATAGAAGAGTGAATATGTATACAGCATCCGAGGACCATGGTTGCTCTTCATCGGCATTGAGAATGTTGTTTTTGTGTCTCGAGCATTATAATAAGCCCAAGCCCGGGCTCCATCAATTAGATAACCTTTTTTTTGTAAGCACGTGATGGCGTTGCCTACATGAAACTGGTCATAGCCGAATTGGCGGACAAAACGGCTGGGAAGATAGGGCTCCAAATAACATTCGTCTTCAAATCTGTAGACCAGGTGTGACGGCCGGATTGTCCTCAGCCAGTCAAAAACTGCATGACCCAAAGGCTGCCTCCCAGAATCGACCAGATTTGTAGACATGTGCTCGTAGCCAGCTGGAGGTGGAACATAATAGAAGTTCCATCCCATTCCCAGATTCAGAGCACGTCTGCAATCTCTTAAACTGGTGTGTATCCACTTGCTTCTGGAGAATCTCCTCAAGAAGCTGCCGCTTACCGATCCCATATCGGGATTCATCAGAGTAGGATAGTGCAGAAGCAGCTATCCGAATAGGTATGTATATGGTAGCTCTAGCCGAGGAAAGCTTCCTTTCTCGCCTTTCCCTTTGAGCATCGAATCTACAAAAAGGCGGAGGCCAGCGTTCAATCTGCAAGTCATTGCTGACAATAGATCCATCCGATAGCCGAAGACTAAGCGGACGGCAGCAAACAGCACGCCTTGATGAAAGCGATCGACGACGCTGGCTCCAGGGACAATGAATCGTCGAAGCCAGTAGGTGAGAAAACCCGCCAGCTGGGCTTCCTTTGACATGGGCCTATAGCCCATCCTCATGAAACTTTTAATAATATCTCCTATCTTGAAAGGAGGATATTGAAGATCATCATCGATCTTGATATCCATTTCCTTGTTCTCCTCCATCAACCCAATCACTTCGCTGCTGCTAAGTGGTTTGAAGAAGTTGGGTTTACAATTATCGTGTTCCTTGGTCTTCTTCTCCATAATGTGGTTGAGAAAGAGATATGGCAACCATTTTGTCGAGTAGCAGGTGCCTGATGAACCACTCTTGTAATACAAGGAACAGATCTTGTAGTGGCACAACAGCTCTTCGAAGACGGCCACCATGTCAGCATTTTCCTGACGAAGTTTGTCCAACTCATCATTAGTTGGGACAAATTCCTCATAAGGGATATTCTCCATTGGCAGGCTAGATATGTACTTCATCTCGTGAAGAGCCAATCCGATCTCCCCACAGGGCGTCATAAAAGTCCCTGTTCTGAAGTTGTATCTCTCTGCCAATGCAAGGAATAGGTTAGGATTGGGGTGGAAGCCGTAAACGGTAGAATACACCGATTGGTACAGCTCAATCTCCTTGAGCTTCTCTTCGAATTGAGCCAATATCCAATTGGTTATACAATTCCATCTCTTGTTATCCGGATTAACAAGACCTGTCAATCGGATATCTTGATCTGGATATTTTTCTTCCACCTTCGCAAACTCATTTGCAAATATCGGCATTCTGACCGGTAGCAGCAGGGAGGAGTTTTCTGGTGGGATGCACCCAGGTTTCAGTCCTCTGAGTAGGGAGCTGTGACGCTCCGAGGAACTGTAAAACATGTCCTTGTTGTTTGGCCCCTTCTTCACACAAATGTTTCCTGTTCGGGCTTGTTGAAGAGGAGTTATATCCTATTCCATTCTCCTGGAATAGCTCGCAAAGCATAGCGAGATAGGGGAAGGCATCTGGAAATCTCTGGTAAAAGTATCCTTTTCTCGCCTCTCTGAAAAAGTCTCTGTTCAACTCGAGGTCTGGGCTGAGAACTCTTATCAAGAGCCTCACCAAATAGAAACAGAGGCTTCTTATGAATAACGGCGTCAGCAGTTTGCAGAGGCTGCCCGTTCATCAGACTCAGCAATGTTTTATTGTCTTGTGCTGTTAGGATGGCTTGTCGAGACGATGGCAGTGCATACTGAGGAAATGTCACATGGAAGAGATCCTCTTTAAACTCAGGTTCACCAAAGTCCCTGCAAAGACCTCATAATTGGGGTCTTCCCTGAGGTTAACTGCATCAAACAAGGAGGCAAAATTCAGTACATACAAAATCAAAGAGTCTGTTTAAAAGATCAGCAAATTACGCAAGTGTTAGATTGCGCTATGTACAAAGCATCAGATTGCGCTAATGCAGCCTACATGCATAAAATATCCAGTTGCGCCAACACATCCACTTGTGCAAGACATCAGGTTGCGCTAACCTACTTGCGTAAGGCATCAGTTTGAGCTGGCTCAACAGACTTGCGTAAATCGATAGATTGCGCCGAACATCTGCCAGCGCTTTCCAATCGATTGCGCAAGAATATAGTTTTCATAAAAATGAAAACTATTGTGTGTGTGCAACCAAAACCCTAAATAGGGCGGCACAATACCATCAAATCTCTAAAAAGAGAGAGGTATGAAGGATCAAAAATGTCAAGAACCCTAAAAAGGGTTTTGATCGAGTTCATCATCTACCTTGTAGTGCGGGATGGCCAACTTCATGACGAGAAATTCGGGGCGTAACCCGAGTCGAAGATTCAGCAGGGGCTTTGCCCTTCTCGGTGGCTGAACGTTTGGGGGCCATTGATGTCGACGGCGAAGAGATGGAGAAGTAGTCGGAGTTGGCACAGAAGCTTTTCTCTCTTGAACAGTCGGAAACAAGTAAAGAATGAAAGAAAGAAGAATGGAAACTATTTATAGTTTTTCAAAAGTAACAGTCACCTCAGATTGCACCGAGAAATTAGGAGCTGATTCCTCCAAACGCGCAGTCAAAAGCGCCACTTGCGCAACTTGATTTTAAGTTCGAAATTCAAAGTATTTCAAAACTTTGAATATTTTCAAATTTCGAAAACTTTGAAGGGGGTCTTGTAGGTCCTAAAAATCAAGTTGCATCCATCAAAAAAGCAATGAAAACTAAAATTGCACACCCTTCAAATAAACTGCGTAGGAGACAGATTGCGCAACAACTCAACTGCGCAAGCTGAACTGCGCACTCATCCAAGCGCGCTAGCTTATGTGGCAACGTCATCATTACCTGACACAAAATTAGATCTTCTGACAACTGACAGCCCGAAGAACGAGAAAACTGTTCGTTTCTTGTGCCACATCGCCATGACAGCTGTCTAGCGCGGTCCAGCTGCCAAAAGCCAGCACGGTCTGACAGCTCAAGCTCAGCGCAATTCGAGTCTTCGTACAACCCATTGGAAGCGCAGTCTGATGCTAGCGCAATTCAAGTGGCACAATCCATCAAAATAACTGACATTCTGTACGTGGCATATATACCATCAATTGCTCACCACGTGGCAACCGTCTGTACACGACCAAGCATATTTCAATCAAACAATGCCACGCGTCTTATACAGTTGGTCCAAGATCGAGTAACTGCCAGCGCAGTTCGCTGCTTGCGCAGTCCAATGCCTGCACAATCCATCCTGCGCAATCCAGAAATAACTACTAATTAGTTATTTTCCAGAACTCTATAAATAGAGTTTCAAGTCCTTCATAATGGGGATCAGAGAGAGAATCAGAGATCAGATCATTCAAGATCATCACCAGAGATCAGGAGTTCTTACCAAAGTGCTGCTGCATTCTTCAGAGGCTACCGTCTTTAAAGTTCACATCGTCCAAGGGATAAAGCGATCGTCTTCAGATCGGATTCCTATAGTTGTACTTTTCCAGAATTCAATTGTAATCTTATTACAAAGTTTGTGAAATAAAGAACATTTTTGTTTTTGCAAACAATATATATATATATATATATATATATAAAATAAATATATATATATATATAAAATAAATATATATATATATATATTTATATATATATATATATTAGATAATATGTAGTTAGTGTGTGTGTTAGTGTTGATAAGCTTGGGATAAGGTACTCGTGTGATACTTGTGTACTATGAGGATATTGGTATCATGACACTCAAGTATAATGAGTAAGCATAAGTGAGCATTAGGACTTGAGTAAGGTATCCTATTTGGTATCAAATATTAGTATCGGAGTTAGTTGGATAAGTATCTAGGAGGATAATGTATTGGTTAAGATACTAAGATATTGAGTATTGGAACTAGGTAATAGATAATATCAAGATGTCAAGTGCCAAGAGTAGGATGAGTGAGTCCATGTGTGTATGATTGATAGGATATGGTAAGCATAGGATATCGTAGGGTAATTTGGATAGGTAATGAAATAGAAGGGTATATTGATATATAGGTACATATATTGCTATAATCTATAGCTGTACATGTCATAGGATAAGAATATATAGATATCTTTGTATCAATTGTAGGTAACCTAGGATACATATCTATGCACATATGTATCATAGATCAAAGGTAGATATTTATAGGTATATGTATATATAGAAATATGATACTAGAATACATGTTATGCTACATAGGATACAGGTAAGGTAGCCAAGGTATAGTGTAAATATGGTATGCTTAATGAATTAAGGTATCATGACATATCATGGTATATGGTATGTGAAGTATTAGGTAGAACATGGTATCCTAAGAACATGCTATCTATAAAGGTGTATATGTATATATATAAGTAGTTAAAGTAATTCTAAGGATAAAGGTGAATACCTTATTAGCAAGGTAATTCATGGGTATGCATAGAATAGCAAGGATACAATATCATATATGTATTTTATATAGGTATCATATAGATACCAATATTATATGATACATAGGGATATAGTATATGTTTATGCGTATAGTATAAGGGGTGTATTATACCATATGGATATGGTATATATGTATCTTGGGTACTATGGCATGTAGGATATATATATATATATATATATATATATATATATATATATATATATATATATATATATATATATATATATATATATATATATTATATATAATTTTTTTAAAAATATATATATATATTATATATATATTATATATATATATATATATATATATATATATATATATATATATATATATATATATATATATATATATATATATATATATATATATATATATATATATAAAAAATATATATATATATATATATTTTTATATATATATAAAATATATATATATATATATATATATATATATATATATATATATATATATATATATATATATATAGTATACGAGTAAAAAAATATATATATATAGTATACGAGTAAGGGAGTAACCTATCACCATAGGTAAGTGTAGACAAACATGTGTGAGGGTATAATAATGGATAAATGGTTAACAATAATGGACCCGGGGGTCTGGTTAGTATACGAGTAAGGGACTAACCAGACCCCCGGGTCCAGCCAGGGAAGGGGGGTCCAGGGGGAAAACCTTCCCCTCATGGTCAGCTAGCAACAGGAGCGACCTTAGGAGCGACAGCATTGGCATGTTATTATTTGAGACTTATGTCATTTGAGATAGTTGACTGTCATTTGAGATAGTTGACTCATAGACTCTAGATTTGGACTTGTATTATGTTATGTTAGATTTCTCCTAGATATTTTATATCATATCTTTATATCTTATTCGTGTCATTTATCTTCATTATAGTTGTTTGTCATTAAAAGTGTATGAGATTTTTATATTAACGAATGAAAGAAGTACAAAGAAAGTTGATCACGTTAGCCCTTCGACTAAAATTCCTTTCTATTTTTTATTCTATTATTTTATTATTATTTTTTATTACAAATAACTATGCAAGCCTTAAAACAAATTAAGCTACTGTCATATCCTATGATTTACTAATAAAAGAGTGTCATTCAAGACCTATTAAGGGAGGGGGGGTGAATTACAAATTTTCTAATTCAAATAACAAACGGCCAAAACATCATAAGAGTCGAATTTGATTCAAATCTTTTTCGCTTATCCCTTTTCGAGTTGAAGCGATGATAGGTATATATGGGGATGAGAGCTGATGCTCTCATACCCCCCACCCGAACCCACATGTTCTCAAAACCCTAATCCTCTCTGCCACCATGTTCTCATTCAAGCTAAGATCAACTTTGGGAAATCTGTGGAGAAGAGACGTTTGAATTCTTCGACAAGTAATCTTCTTCCTTACACTTCCAGATCATACGATTCCTTAAGTTCAGTAATTTTCATCATGTTCTAGTAGGAAATCTAGGTATTTGTTATAAGTCCTAAAAAGAACCTAAATGAAGAGTAAAAAGACTCTAAGAGTTAAAACAAGGGGGAAGTCTGGGTATCAAAGATGGGGTTGGGATGTTCTAATCCCTATGTATGTAATATTGAGTATAAGGGTGATTTGACATAAGGTCATGTGTGTGGGTTCTGTCCGTGTGTGCAGGGTCAGGTTAGTGTCGACAGATTGGGTGTAGCAGAGTATACCTGTATCCCTGCAGTTATACGGTAGGCCAACGGGGTTGGGGGTCAATCACCTATAGATTTAAACAGGTATCTGGCAGTATCTAAAAGATAGTAATACATTTGATGTTACCTTAGATTAGATGAAGTACGAAGAGTAGAATATCATATCAGGCCTCATATAATTATATGTTCCATATGAGGGGTGCTACACTAGTATGACTATCAAATTGATGGTATATATATCAAGTTACGGGGACTAGACGAGAGATACCAGTGTATCTTGAGAGGTAAAAATGACATGAACCTGGGGGGAGGAAAAAATGCAGTCGTTTTCATAAAAGAAACGTTAGAGAATAGTAGCAAGGACTTTGAGCACGCAGATATTGCTTGTTCTACTAGCTATTTGAGGTTCTCTTGAGACTTTCAAGCTTGTGGCATGTTATTAGCTAAAACTGCTACTTCAGTTTGCTTTTGATCAGTTGACCTCAAGTCAACATCTAGTATTAAGAACTTTGTCAATTCATAGGTGAAGCTTCCTTACGCTTAATGGACAATGCCACTATAATGAAGCAGGTTCGAGTGGTGTTGATGAGTGGGCAAACTCAAAAGTCACCGATTTTAGCCTCTATACCTATTTTGAACCCCATACAGTGCAAGTTCCCACATATTTTCTACTTATATACTACTTGTCAGTATAGATCACCAAAAAACATCCCCATTCAACCACCCAATTAAATTTATTAGTAATCCCTACACTTTTTGCATACTTTGCATCTGCGATCTTACAAGAGAAGGAGAGAGTTGTATCAATTAAGTATGAGTAGTACCCTTACTGGGCATATGGTCACCTAAGCTTGTGACAGATAGGTATGCTCTACTGATATTAGGTATTAGTATCAAAGTCTTGTAGGGTCAAGTGTGCAACAGAGACAAAGGGAATAGGTTATAAGTGCAAGCATATGTGCATCAGGTAGGAAATTAGGAAAAACTAGTATTAAGCACTCTGATACATGTGCAAGACATATACCCAAGTAAGAGGGGAGATGTCCTATGAAGTTAGTATGCAACTAGTAACACCTGTTTGTGTGAGCGACTTGTGATACATCCATTTGTGTAATTACACTCGGCTTATGACGGACTATTTAGTTTTCTATGTTACTGTGTGTGTCGAGAGGATTTCAAATCCTTCCCAAAACAAAGAACAGAGGTAAGTAGTAGAGGTATGGCTGCCAATCAAAGGTGCGTCAGTAATTAGTAAACATGGAAGTAGATCGATAGTGGCTAGATTGTAACTGTAGGTAAGGGTATCAGAGGTAGTTGGATAGGGACATGTGATGTGGATCAATGAAGGATACGTATATGAAGTGTCTCAGTGTGAGTACACAGTCATGTGGAACCAGTGGTGTCAATAGGGAATTTGTAACAGAGATAACATCGAATAAGGGTGAGTGCCCAAGTCAAAACTAGAAGATGTTCCAAGAATAGATAACCTAGTGTAAGGTGCAACCCAAATAACCTAGAAGAGGTGGTAGTGCATCAGCATTAGGATGTTAAAATAAATGAAAAGTAAAAGGTTATGTAGTCATATGCTAGAGAGCAGGATACATGACAAACAACAGTAATGAGCAGAGGCAATAGATATAGGTAACTAATACATGAATTATAGGAAAAGTAAGGGTACCAAGCTTGTATTAGTGATAGGTTAGATAAGTTTTACCTAAAGGGGGTTACCAACCTACATGACTGAGAAGCCAAATAAGGTAGAAATGACCTAGAATACCTAACAAATAAATAGATAGGTTTGTTTGTACACTTAAATTGTGTATTGATTCTATTAATTTATAAATAGGTTCTTTGGAATCTGACTTAGCGCTTGACCCGTATCCGCAGATCAGGACCACAGACAAGTACATATATTGATTGCTTTCAATTCTTGATAGTTTTTCCATTATATATTATACATATGCTTCTCATGCTTGCTGACACGCTTATTACACGAGATTAGTATCATGGATCCATATATATTATATTTCTTAATTTCTATTCACATGATTACCGTGTTCATAACTTGTTTGAATTCATGAGTACTAGTCGGACGAAAAAATATCTTAGTAGACGTGTGAACTATCCTTTCTATCCCCATTATCTTTTATGGAGAATAGTAGCCGCACAAGACACATGCGGGGTGTCGGATTTACCCCTAGCCGTTCACATATCGAACACGATATTTTAGCACACATAGATAGATATTGCTTTACTTGTTCATCCTGTTTCCTTCATCACAAACTATGTCACCATGTTTTCCTTCCTAGTTGTTGTAGCTCATTATAGAGTTGCCTATTTTATTTTTTACTATACCATGATGCCTGTTATTTCTAGTTTACATTTTCATATGCTATTTTTATGTCTTACAAATTCTGTCAAGTCTTGGATAGCTTGTCATATGTGTGCTTTTTCTAATCCTGACTGGATAAACTATTTTTAGGTGATAAGTTAGAGAATTTCTGTACTACTTATTGTGAGCAGACTGTAGACGATGACCTTGGCTTACAGGATAATCCAGAGGCAACCTTAGCAGATTTGTCCTTTGTAGATGACATCTAGTTAGATATCAGTTAGCTTTGGCCGGATTTCTCTCCGAGAACCTTTCTAGTGGGTTTATTTTATTATTTAGGGATTATCTAAGTTTGGACCAGTGGATTGACTTTTATTAGTATTTAACTCTTTGAGATTTATTTAGTTTATTTTCATCTGTTCTCTCTAGTTGTGTTGAGTACTTTTGTTGCTCTTGATTCATCGGTGCATTTGGACTAATATGAATAATATATCAACTACGTGGTTGTGTTTGTTATATTGTGGAATTTTATACAGGGTTCTACCGTCGACATTATGGCGTAGGCTGGACGTAGCCATGACTTATACCCAAATACTGGATGCAGGTCGTGACAGATCCTTAACAGGATCTTCCTAAGTATAAAATTTTTTATTCTGGGAACTTCGTGACGATGGAGAGTGTATCTTTCTTTACTCCGTTGACGATCCGACAATGATTGAGAGAATAAGTCTTTTTGTTTGATTTATGAAGAGGATATCAATTCGTCTCTATGAAGTATGGGTGATGCACTGTGTGTTCAAAATAAAGGAAGGATCCTTCTATTTATAGCTTATCTGTGGAATGATCCTTGTGTGTGCTAGTGATGCTACGTTCATAATCTGTTGGACGCAGGGGCACTGAGCGTATGATATTAGGGCTGGATCTATTAAAATTGCGTCACTTAGCTATGAAGGAGCTGACATGTGGCAATTTATAAAGATTTTCCTACTGCAGAGATCCTGGGTGGTTAGCACTCATTCATAAGCGTGAATTGGGACAATGACACATAGCGCATGTGCATTGCCCAAGGATCTCGATATGTTGAAGTTGAGGTGCTTCCTACACTATGATTTAGTGTACGAGATCTCATGTTGTAGAAATAAAATGTTATGGGGGCGTAGAGAGGACCCTATGCCAGAGCTTGCAGTACTTCGGCGTGGGTGAGATTCCATGTGGCTACAATGAAGGCTGTCAACTTGATTTTTGAGGTACGTTACCTTCTGGTGGCATAGATGGGGTTACGCCTATGCCAGCTGTTTTAGCATCTCTTCGATTCTTGTGCTGCCATCATTATAGTACGTCTGCACTCTGCCCAATACTTGGAATTTGAGCTAAGTTTCATGGACATTAAATGCTCCTTGGTTGGAGAGAAGTTGCAGTAAAGAGCGTAGTCGTTAAAATGGCGTAGTCCTTCTAGGGGTGTAGCTAGTTCAGGGGCATAGCTACTCTACGGGCGTAGTAGCCTTGCGTTCGTAGTGGCTTTGCTTGAATTTTGATCAAATTTTCCTTTAAGAGCTGCCGCTGCATGTGGTGTGGGACTCGAGATGCCAACTAAATCAATTCTCGAAGTGGCAAGTTCATTGCCATTAATAGCAAATTCATCACATTAAAGACAGGTTCATTGCCATTAATGTGAGATTTATTATGTTGATCTCGGGGCTTTGACTAGTTGCCATGTGGCGTAGGCGTAAGGAGACGTTGCTATTTATAAATAGGAGTCCTTTTTAGAAGTCCTTGTTCACATTCTCTTGGCACTCATTCTACATGTCTGACCCCGACTTAGCCTTAGGTTGCAGTGAGCCTTGTCACTGGTACATAAGTTGGCTATTAGTTGTGGATCCCCTCGTTCATAGAAGTCAAATTTGTAACAAAGAATTCCTTCAGAGTTTTGAAATGCATCCGAGCGTTTGGCCTGAGAGTTTAGCTCGAACAACCTCTTGGAGGTCTTCGAGGTCCAGACTGCATATGGAGTTTAGGGTCACCATACCCAAACTTTGTTATGTTGGAAGAGCCACAGGTTGGCGGTTGCGCCTGTGCGTTACAAGAAAGTAATTCGCTCATTGGGTAGGAAGAGATTCGCTCGGATAAGGAAGAAATGTGCCTATGCTGAGACATCAGAGTGATGCGTCTATCCATAAATTCTTAGACTAGGCTGTATTAGACTTTTAATGTAATAAAAAACCATGTAATAGATTTATATATATATATAAATAAAAATCCACTTTTCATGCGCTTTTATTTACTGTCTCGATTGACTTTCTTTTATATTTTGGCGCGTACTGCCTTGTGGCGCTCTGGAATGCATAATACTCTGTGGCGCATAAGTTTTTCTGGCCTCTTTGAGGGGCGCGAGATTTTGTGGCGCATAGGTCTTCCTGGCCACTATGAGATGCGTGAATTTCCATGCTTTTACAAGACCCCCTTCAATGTTTCGAAACTTGGACAAGTCTTTGAAATACTTTGAAAAGGAAGCATGGACAGTAAAAGCCTCTTGAGCATAGGGACCCACCGAGCTTTATGTTGTTCTGAGCATCGGAAGCAGTTCAAATTTAGGGGCGTAGGTTCGAACTTTTGCCCCTTTGGCGCATGTCAGTTGGTTGTCTCAACCAGGCTGTCTACTCGATCCTTCGAGATAAGAGCTTTTAATTTTTGTCATGATCTGAAGCGATGGCGGGCCGCTTCAAATTCTATCGGGGCATGCGTACTGGCAGCCTACAAATAGGCATTGGGTGAAAGGGAGAGCTTTTACTCGCTCTTTTATGTTTTTGAAAAAGAACTTACTCGTCTTCTTCTTCGACTTCTCTTTCGCCATGGCTCCCAAGTCCTCCACCGGTGCTGCTGCTAAGGGAAAGGGGAAAGCTTCGTTTGATATGGCAGCATCGGAGCCGTTTGTCACTGACTTAGGTCACTCCGACGTTTGCCCGTCAAGAGTAAGTCACCGTCGTCGGTCTCCTATGTTCTGTTGGTAAGCCGACGGTCGCATGGATGGCCCGTCTATCAAGTTGTCATGTGCCACCTTGTATCACCGTGACGTATGTGCCTAGTTGAATAGCTAGGTCATGTGATATACACCTAGGCTTCAACGCGCATGGACCCTATCCTACTTGTTGTCGTCATCCCTTGCTAAAGCGCTGGCTTGACCATAAGGTCATGTCAAAGTTGTACGCTGAGGCAACCTTGCGTTGCGCTGTTTGTTTGACTGTAAGGTCATTTCAAAGCTGTACGCTGGTGCATCCTTATGCTGCACTACTTCTCTTTAGGCTAAGACAAAGTAAATAAGTGTAGAGGTTTTCCATACACCAATATGCTCCGAGTGCGAGTCCGGCACAAGCTTCTTCATGTGCTGGCTTGTGGTTAAGGAAATTTTTATGTCTTTTCCCTTCAATTTTTGGGGTCTAACATCTGTTTCACTTTCGTGTAGTATCACTAACGATACCAATAGGCGAATTCTTTTATGGGGGTTAGGCTCGAACTTTGAAGAAGATATCGTAACCCCCGCAAAAATGGCTATCTCTGCAGGGCAGACTCAGCTGAGGATGGATATGATTGACTACCAGCCTCACGACTTTCTCAAACAGATCATGGTCTTTGGGAAGATTCCTCGTACAGATGGTGTAAGCCGCTTCTTCATAAAGCTACAATTTTTGTTTGGAGATAAACTCTTTTGTGAAGAAGTTAAAGTCCTGAAGTTGAGGGGCGACCACTTTTTCGAGGCCCATGGCCTTAAAATGCGCATTCCTGGGGTCGACCTCCACCTATTGCTTTTACTATTCATCTTCCTTGTGAAGCCAAGGATAATGGAATGGGAGCTAACTCCTAGTTAGGCCAGGGCGGTGTCAGGACGATTCAAGGTAATCTTCCTTACGGCAAAAGGATGCATTCGAGGTGGTACTAGGAGGAACTTCATTCTCCCTGGGGTACTACACAGAGGGAAGACATCAAATAATGTATACCAGGAATCTCTGGCTTTCAGAACTGTAACCTTCATGACTCAAATGCTAGAAGCCGGTCGTTTATACCCTCCAGGGATTTTTTGTACCCCAAGATGGGTCTACAGTAACCGATAGTGGCATGACCTGACTGCGTGGGTCTTGACCGAATATGAGGTTCTTTTAAAGAAACTCAATTTATATTATGCTATTCGTGTCACGCCCCGACCCGAAAAATCACTCGTCCTCGTATCAATTTATCTGAATCATCATCCTCGCTGAGGCGTGATATCGTACGTGTCTGGAGTTACACTCGTACAAGGCAAGATGACAAGTTCTCAAATGGTTATCTTTGATTTGATATTAAAAACGGAAGAAAATAGATTATTCGAAATAATTCTCTTTATTGATAAATGAACTGAGATTACAAAGGCTTTCAATAGCCCAACTGAATTTGCTAGATTGGCTACAACACTCAAGTTCTCTCTTGCCCACGAAGGATTTCATCATTCCATACATCATGCCTTCTATATCTCGGCCACATCAATCCTGTTGCAAGTCCGAACGTTAATGCGATCGCACGCTTCAAAAGCTTCGGCATACTCAGTACGATCAAGTGAAGCTTCGCCGCAAGCAGAATATATCCTGAAGCTGTGATCGATCTAGTGGGAGATTAGTACTTTCGTCCTCGCTGTACTGATCAAAGTCCCACTTAAATAAACCGACATTTGTTATGTATTGATTCATACAACATACAATTTTAGTTATATTTCTATGTTCTTCTTAGGATCTATTTCATGGCATATTCGAAAGTAGTACAGCATGATATCATGGCAAGCATTTTATTTTGATTCGCATACGCAAGCAGGCAACCAATAGCAATCTCGTATTTTTTTGTGACTTCTTACTATACATTGACGCACTCGTTCTTGTACCGACGCAAAGTGAATACGCCCCATTCCTTCCCTATCATGTTATAAGTGCGCTGTGCAGGAGTTCTGTGTTCCTGCACTTTCGGCCCACCGTTCCTTAACTATATGAAGGTCATTGGCATATCCCAACCGAAATGAACTAACTTGTTTCTCTTTTTTTCAAACTGGATAACCCGACATCCTTCCCGTACGGTTTGCTGGCCCAATATCCGAAGGATACCAAACTTATCATCGATTGTAGCTTATCACACCAGTGGCAGATCGCAAGTCATATCCAAAAGATGTGCAACAACAATGATTATTCATCCAACCTAGGTCGAATGGTCCCGGTGACCCAGCATTTAACTCGTTCGAGGGAAATTACCACACCCTGTGCACGGGCAATATCTCAAGTCTATTCGACCAAGCAACATGCGTCAAACCCATACAACCAAACAATTTGCCTATCCCTATTTCAATTGACATAATACCCCAACTCAATGTTCATCAACGAACGCTCTGAAGGTCATAAACATTTCGAAGCACCATGCCACATTCAACAGTTCTGTCATGTTCGTGCCATAACTGTCCTCTCTGCAATAAAGCCATCTTTTGCAAGTCTTAAGCATGTATGCACGTTTTGATATAGTTATTTGACATTCCTTGCGTCGTACATTCAATGCACGCCTCGATTCAGTATTTCCATATCATACGCATTAATGTTCAATGCATTAGACTTATGTTCCTTCCTACCGACTCATGCAACTGAAGCACGTCTCGATAGGTTATTCAATATTCTATAGCTCGTGCACTGAGGCACTCGTGCCGATATAGTCTTTTAATAATATAGCATACTAACTCATGCGCGAGGGCATGAATGACTTGTGCAGTAAGGCACTCATCGATACAGTTATCTCATGTTCTTATGGCTTGTGCATCGAGGCGCTCGCCTTTGCGATATTTAATATTCAATAGCGACTCGTACGTTTGATGTACGTTTCATTTCAATTGTTCTATCTAGTGTTCAACACGTACTATGTTCATCTCTCGATCGAGCCACGCCTATGGACTCGATAGGTTAACTAAGCATACAATGGTATATTTTAATTAAGCATGGCGGACTAGGAAAGAAGAGTCAAAGTCCTCCAACCTTAAGCCGATACGCTTTGTCTTTTCGCCGAGTCGATGCGGCTTGATTTCATAACTTTACTTTGCATGGTCAACTCTTCTAACTTAGCCATTCGAGCACTTCGTGCTTCATTCAATTATATGACCGATTTGGCTTACCGAGCCTATGCCTCAGTCCGTTGCAAGACGGTGATTTGGTTTTGTGGAACCCATTATAAATAAGGCAAAGTGCCGACCTCTTATATTTCAGAGTAAACATATAGCATGCACACGAAACCAACTAAAATCAATACTTGTCCGAATTTAACTAATGCCTTGAGACGATTCGATTTCTTAGAATCTTCGAAGCGACTCAATGCTTTCTCTCGGGCCAACTTTAACGCTTGCATCGATCTTACTTGATGCGTTCCTCGGGTCAACGTAACTCTTTATATCGATCCGACTCGATGCATTCTTGGGTCAACGTACTCTTGTATCGATTTACATCGATACATAATCTGGTCAACGTAACTCTTCGAGTCAACGAATCAGCACAATGCACCGTGTGGAGCAGGACATTACGTAATATACCACTTAAAACAAGGTTCGTCCTCGAACCAAAACCAACACTCAATTCCAAGTGTTTCTCTAGATCGTTTTACGATCTCATCTCACAATCATTTGGATCATACAACTTAGTTAGAATCATACACATATTTTAGGCGTCCCACCAATATATGTATTTCAGCCAAGCTCAATTGTAGGATATTAGAACAAAGCTAACAGGTAGCTTTTGATACTCATTTACTTGCCATCTTGTACTCTCGATCGGACTTGGGCTCTAGTGTTTGCTCTCGTAATTCTATCGCATATGCATATTCGATGCATACTTTATCATCTAACAAATATCACGACACACGACGTGATTCAAAAATCTTATTTTTTATTTTGTAAGTTTCATATGGACCATCAGTTCTATACGTCGCGTCAAGCCTTTGCGCATCCGATCGCAACTAGTCTCCACAACGCCTTGTGTTCGAAGTCGCTACCCAACTATTTCTGAAGTTTTATATTACAACTCATCTCGATACAATTTTCCTGTGTTGACCTGCAACATGCATCAACAAATCAGGGCTGCGCCTGCTAGGTCACTTACCTAGACATCGTGCTTAAATTCTCCCGACGCAAGTTTAAATTGAGATTGCAAAAAGGCCACAATCTATCCGACACAAAAGTTCAATTCGAGTCGACGATGCTCAAAGACAACGATCGCTTTGACACGAGGGTCTTTACGACGCATCTTATGTTCGATTCCTATCGAGTAAAGAATTCCTAGCCAAATTCCAAACTTGTCCGTCTTGCAACATCGAATGTAAGTTCAATTCACAGAAGCTCAATTGCAAGGTGAATCCAAATCTAACGACATAACTTGTAAGTCATTCTCTTACCGCTCGCTCTCGTGTATAGCATGATTATTAAAAATTACCTAGACTTATCATCAACATGTACCACATTATATTTGTTATCGATGCAATTTCGTATAAGACATCACATGGGTCATCTTACGGGTCTGCAACATTCAATTTGATTTGGCGATCAAGTCTTCTAGGGTCAGCTGCCCCAAAGTTACGCTCGATAATTATGGATCATTAACGAAGGACAGTTACTACGAACCATGCTCTATCTTATTTCGGAGCCAAATCACGTTTCGACCATTTCTATGGTACTAACCGAATATGGACAAAATTATTTTATCGGCGCAATTAATGTGCAACTATCCTCCGAATAACTCATGTACTACCATTAATAATTTTGTAATTTATAAAACATCTACTCGTATTGAGTTCGAGTCTTTCTACCCATGGTTGACACCCGGGATACTATACGCATTGAAATAATTATCGATGACTTTTATGGTCTTGCCTGATCAATCACAAAGCTTACAATCAACCAGTTCGACATTCTCGTATTATTATTTACAAAAATCTTAATATCATAGGCCGGTCCTATTTGTATTCTCACATCGTGCTTATGTTTCTAGCGTATCGATTTTTGATAGGTCCTATCAATTTTGATAGTACGTGGGTTAACTTTGAATCTGCATCAACGTCGACTTTAATTCGTATTACATACATCCAAGTTCACTACAAACTTTTCCATACGCATCAACTCATTTTTCAATTCGACGAATCCTGTCACCCCAGTTTTCAAGAATAGGGGTATTTTGGCCATTTTTTATTTTAGAATATTTTTGAAATTTATTTTATTCTTTATGATATTATTTTGGGGTTATTAGAGTCGGGTTCGAATTTTAACTCAATCCGACTTGTTTCGGAGACCCGGGGTAACTTTGACTCTAGTGGGACCCACCTATTAGTTAGACATGGCCCACATATGATAATATTTAAGTTAGTATAGTTAGACTAAATTTTATGACTAGGTTTTGCTAATTAGAGATTTAAACTAGACTAAATTAGCCTCAACCTAAAACCCATTCCTAATATAAATCAAATAGGACAAGTGGGATATTTTAGACTTTACAAATAGGGGGACACCTAGCATACTTGGCTGGCCACTAGAAGGGGGGATGAGTCACTTCTTATTTCATTTTATCCACAAATTTCTCTCTTGTTCTTCCCCAAATTTTGATAGGAACCTCCATTGATTTCATCTCCAAAACAATCCCTTCTTCCACCAAATCTTCTTTATTTCTTCTCTACTCCATGAAGAGAGGGTGCTAGCCAAGTTTGGGAGGATTTGGCTTTGGTTCGTGTCCATTTGGAGGTCTGTACGTGTCGGTGTCGTATCGGAAGAAATTTTCTTAGATTCGATCAACCGGGAGGTATAATCTCTTCTCTAATCCATTCCTACATGCATATAGAATTATTTTGAACCCATAGGAATGACCTCCATTGTTGTGTCTCCATTTGTGTCCATTTCGTGTCCATTTGGAGCTATTAGGAGTGTCCTTTGTGTTGTGCTTTGTGTCCATGTGGGAAACCCCCAATATTGGACACATCATGTGGTTGTGGTTTTGATTTAATAATTTATTCCTATTTTAATCTCAAATTTTGTGTCATGAGATGTGTTCTTGTGTGTCTATATATATATATATATTTTTGTGTCTATGTGTATATTTTTATTTGCGTGTGTGTATCTTATATATAGATATATATATATTTGAGAGTGTGGATATGTATATATATATGTATGTGTGTGTGCGTGTATATGTATATATATATATATATATATATATATATATATATATATATATATATATATATATATATATATATAAATATAAATATATATATATATAAAATATATATATATGTGTGTGTGTATGTGTGTGTGTGTGTGTGTGTGTGGAGTTTAGAGTTGAGTGAAATATAGAAAGAGTGGAGAGTAGAGATTGATATAGAGAGAGGCATGGAGTGATATAGAGAGAGTGGTAGAGAGAGGGATATATGTGTAGATATAGAGAGTGAGAAGAGTGTGAGTTAGAGAGAATATGAGGGTGAGATGAGAGAGATAGGAAGGGAAGAGTTTGCAGTAGCAGTAGCAGGGCTGTTTTAGTTTCAAGTTCATGCATACATCCCTTCCCCTCATTTTCAGTTTTATTTCAGTCCCATGTCAGCCATGAACCTTATCCCACTCCTAATACACACAAATCCATTTCGAATTTAGCCAAACCATTTTCCAAATAGTCCATATCAGCCCATAGCCCCATTTTGCATTTATATTCAGTCCTAATCAGTTTTTTACCTTCAGTAAATAACATCCATTTCATTCTTCCATCCCTTCAATTCATTCATTCATACATTGCCATTTATCCATTCATTCCACTTCAAATTTTAGTCCACCATATCAAGTGTAGCCCTGCACATGGTATGCCGCTGCAGCAGCTGTAGCTGCTGCCCTCTTGGACAGCAGTAGCATGCATTCAGCAATGTATTTCAGCATGCATAGCAGCATGCTTTGCAGCATGCATTCAGCAGCAGTATCAGGGCACAAGTTGCCCTGTTTTGCTGTTGAACCAGTGAGTATTTCATCCATTCATTCCCCCATATATTCACATCCAGTTCTGCCCACAAATCCTACATGTTTTAGCCCCATATCAGCCCCCATTTTTACCTATATTTCAGTCCCACCTCAACTACATATCGGCCATTCATCCATACAATCCAGTTCTTGCATTCATTCATTCCATCCTTCAAAATCAGTCCTTCATTCTTCCACATCATTCATTCATTTAGCACATTCATGTATCACCAAGTCAGTCCACACATTCATCTATCAACCATTCATTTTTTCCATTCAATTCATTCACCCCATATATCATTCATTAACTATTTCATTCATACATTCACATATACCATTTGAACCCCATGTTGCCCACATTATGCCCTACAAATTGATCCCCTAGATGACCTATATAAACCCTTAGTTTAGTGCCTTAGTGTGGTGTCTAGAGTGTGAGTTAGGAGTAGAGTTGTGAGTTGTGTTATGAATGAGATAGTGTTGGTGCTAGTGTTGTGTTAGTAATGGTTAGTTAGGATAGTGGCTTAGATAAGTTAGTATCCTAGTGGACTAGTAGAGAGGGCTAATCTAGACAATAGGAGAGTGTGGGAGAGTGAACTAGGAAGGTTGGATAGAAAGTAGAGTGTGGTATCTCAAGATACCAAAGAGTATCATGACGATACTTAAGGTAATGTTGAGATGACCAACATGACCATAAGATGGACTAGATGTCCAAGAACCCTAGATTTCTTGGTTGGTAAACCCTAGATAGGATAGTATCTAGCTACCCTAAGAGCCTAGGCTAGTATCCTGAGATCTAGAAGGGTTTCCTTTGTAATGGACAAGGTATCAGAAATACCTTGTAAGGGTAAATGTTAGGATATTGGGTAACATAAGGTATTGGGTTTCTGATTTCTATATGGGATTAGAAATAGGTTGTCTTGGTAGGTAATGACTAGACAAGGGTAGTTTAGGCTAGTTTTGATCCCCGTTGACCAAGAGTTGACTTTTTTTACCAAAAGTCAACTTCGAGTCAACGCTTGACCTAGAATTGACCGAAACCAAACCAGAGTTGACCAGTTCGCTGAAAATTAACTGTTAGTCAACATTTAACTAGTTTGACCTAGGGTTGACCCAGGGTGGACTCAGTGTTGACTAGAGTTGACTTTTTGACCAAAAGTCAACTATAAGTCAACCCTTGACCCAGATTGACCTAGTTTGACTTGGATTGACTTCCTGTGACCTTGTTTGACCTTGGTTGTCCTAATGTGACCTAGTTTGGCTCAGTATGACCTAGTTTAGCTTGGTGTGACTTAGTTTGACCTAGTTTTGACTTAGACTTGCATATCATGACTAGATTAGTTTTTCTTTCATTATTAAATCCTGTTTGACTCATGGTATCTCATATTTAGGTCTGTGATTACTCTGAGCATCTGTTCACCTTATCAGTTCAGGACCACAGGCGAGTACATTCACTGATAGTTTTTATGGTCTTGATATCTGCTATATCCGATTCAGTTGTAGTGTCTTACTCGATTTCCAGTCACGATAGTTCACGGACTAGTATATGTTGGATCATGACATGAAATGTTGTTCCTAGATTTTTTTGGTATATTGGTACATTTTCTGTCTTATTCCCTGTATTATTATAGACACCAATTTCTAAGGGGACTTGCTACCCTCTTATGGAATCCCGTGTCATGACGTGTCATATCCAGATCCATTATACTATTCGGGGATGGGGAAATTTTTAGGGGTTATGTGATCAAAGTCTCTTGTCACTATTATGCTTGTGCCACTCTCACCTCACGTAGGGTGTAGCAGATTCCTCCATGTGCTTGTTATCCAGGTTGGCCGGCATGACCCTTTCCAGAGATTTTCATGTGATTGTCGGGCAAGCCGATCACATAACGCTCTAATAATTCAAGTCACATTTTATATTTATTTATCATAAGAGACTAAGTTCTGTTCGGGAGAAGGGTTGCAACCCCGTCCTTGTTTGGTTAAAGGGTTGTAACTCGGCTTCCGAATAGTTCCCAAGTCATCCTATATATTGTCGTCCTATTCAGTACTCACATCATGTTATATATTTTCTGTAGATTTTGTCCTGTATTTTATATGTTCTACATGCTCTTATGCTATACTTTGATTAGATGCTAGGTTCTGTTCGGGAGAAGGATTACAACCCCGGTCCTTGTTTGGTTTACGGATTGTAACTTGGCTTTCGAATGGCTCCCAAGTCTTTCCATATCTTTGTTTTGTATTTTATTATACTGTCTCTTATAGAATTTGTCAATTCATATGGAGCTGCTGTTAGTATTTGTACTGGCTCATTTTTCTGACAGGATACCGTTGACATATTACAGATGTTTCTGAGGCAGGCTGCTCGACCTACTATGGGGTCGAGACAGATGGAGACATAGGCCAGGACTGTGGCCTGATAGTTGAGCCACTAGACTTTATACTCCCAGAGTAGTTAGCTTAGTTAGGCTTGCCTGGATTGCGATCCAGCTTTTGTTTTAGACTGTAGTAGCTTATATTTATATTTTGTGACTCTGTGATATTGTTTGTTTCTCTCTAGCTGTGTTGGATGTTGAACTCATTTTCTGTTTTCACATCTATCATATTTCCTTTCCGTGCTATCTACCTTTGTTTTATCTTGTGATTGAGACTGTATTGCTATGTCACCTCCATTCGGAGTGTATATACTATACAGGTACCCTTATACTGTTTAGTGTAGTTTTTGTAGACGACCTATACAGCGTTCTACCGCCGATTCTGCGGCATAGGCTGGACATAACCACGTGCTCGTGTCCCTAATCAGGGTGCGGGTCGTGACACGTTTTTGTGGTGACCCTTGTCGGTCAGTATCGCAATTAGTACGATCTCGTAATGGTGCTCGACTTAGAGTACTAATTACGAGCCTGCGACTAGGACATAGGATCTAGGATATGATAGAAGTTACTCAAATCAAATTTTAGGAAAATTTTGATCTTTTGATTACAATGACAACTCTTCTTGCATTGAATTCAATTGTCCTTCCTTGATATTCCTTATCACGTGCCATATTGACTCCTTATTTCAATCTATCCTCAGGATGTCGATTACCCATTCTCAGGCAGCAAGACCTAGTGCTGTTCAAGAGAGGTCTGATCCGGTAGGACCTCCACCTCCTGTTGAGGGAGCTGCAGTTGAAGGAATTGCCACCTCAGTTCCTGTGCTTCAGGCGGAAGTAGCAGCGACGGTTCCAGGAGGTCTTCCTCCTCCAGCAGCGGGACCGTCCATAGTCATTTCTAAGACTCTTCCACCGTCGCCTCCGCTATCGACTGATGTATAACAGATGATGGACCTTCTAGAGCAGATATTATAGACCCAGAGGGCCCATGCCGAGGCACAGCAGCATCAGGCTGACGCATCTCACCGCCAGACAGAGGTGCTACGACAGAGTATGGAGAACTTCTACCAGCTGGCGATGGCAGCATTTGAGAGGGTTGTATCGGGTACAGTACAGGGTGCTCCAGTTCAGTACCAGGGACAGGACCAGAGGTAGACTACTCCGTATGGCTTCTACGAGAAGCCGGAGCACACCTGGGAGGTTTGCAGGATGAGGTCGGGCGTGTGTCTATACTGTGGGGTGCCCGACCACCAGCTGAAGAATTGCCACATTAATGGAGTCCGAAGAGGCCAGGACAGAGTACAGCAGGCACCAGCATGTGCCCACCAGCAGCAGGGTCAGGGCCAGAGGCAGGCCATGCAGTACGGCTTCTGCTGGAAGCCGGGGCACACCCGGGAGGTTTACAGGATGAGGCTGGGAGTTTGTTTATTATGTGGAGCTCCAGATCACCAGATGAAGAACTATGCTGCTCATGCATCCAGACAGGCAGGCCAGGACAGAGTACAATAGGCTAGGGGAGGCCTGCAGGGGCGAGCTTTCGCCATGATAGTTGAGGACAGTCAGGCAGTAGCAGGGCAGATTGCAGGTTCCAATCTTTCGATCTCATTTCTGCATTGCCTCCTTATAATCGTCTTGAAATTTGATTCCATCTGTTCCTTGATTGTATGATGAAATTTTTTGTTCTTGTGATGTGATTTTTTTTCTTCTTTTTCTTTCTGAGATAAGTCGTATGGGCTAGTTCGCCTCGATTATGAGATTTAGAATCCTCTAGGGTCATGCTAGCAGGCATAGTGAGGACATATAGTCGAATTATGGATGTTTTTCTCGGGTGTGAGAATTTAAGATTTTTGCTGCCAAGCATGCGACAATGCGAAAATTTTAAATACCATAATTCTAGAGGTATGTACCTTAGTCAAGGATTCTGTGATTATCGTAGCCTTGCTCACTAGTATGACGGAGATTCTGAGTATCATAATTCTGGACAGACGTATATGATTATCGAACTGCATGATTTTGAGATTTTGTTTATGGGATATTTGACCTATAAGGAGCACTACCACCTTAATTTTTGAGGATGAATTCTTTTAAGGTGGATAGACTTGTAGCACCCAGTTTCTAATTGAGAGTAATTTTATAATTTTAGTCATTTAATTATTGTTATCTAATTCATGCTTTGATTTTGGAGATTTTAATCATTTTAAAATTTTAAGCCATGACTTGAGATTTTTGATGTTTTGCTAGTGAAACCTTAGAGACTGTTTGACCTAGAGCCAAACCATGTGATTAGGATATTTTGTGTCATTTATGGCCTAAGGGTATTTTGGTCATTAGACCTCTAAGATTTATTTTTGATATTATTGCATTTGTGATTGTTGATTTGACTTTGATAGGTGTGATTTTGTGCTGGTTTCGTGTCCGTGTCGGACACGTAACAGTTTTTATTTGCAAGTGTTGTTGTGCCTTAAGAGATTTTTATTTTGCTGAATTTTTTTTGGAAGTATTTGAGAGGGATTGTTTTCTGCATGTGTTTTTCTGTGAGTGCTTGGTTTTAATTTCGAGGACAATTTTTTTTAAGGTGGATAGATTTGTCACCTCCAGTTTTCAAGGACATGGATATTTTGGTCATTTTTCATTTTAGAATATTTTTGAAATTTATTTTATTATTTATGATATTATTTTGGGGTTATTTGAGTTGGGTTCGAATTTTAACTCAATCAGACTTGTTTCGAAGACCTGGGGTAGCTTTGACTCTAGTAGGACCCACCTACTAGTTAGACATAGCCCACATATGATAATATTTAAGTTAGTATAGTTAGACTAAATTTCATGACTAGGTTTTGCTAATTAGAGATTTAAACTAGACTAAATTAGCCTCAACTTAAAATCCATTCCTAATATAAATCAAATAGGATAAGTGGGGGTATTTTAGACTTTACAAATAGGAGGACACCTAACATACTTGGCCGGCTACTAGAAGGGGGGATGAGTCACTTCTCATTTCATTTTATCCATAAATTTCTCTCTCTTGTTCTTCCCCAAATTTTGAGAGGAACCTCCATTGATTTCATTTCCAAAACAATCCCTTCTTCCACCAAATTTTCTTCATTTCTTCTCTACTCCATGAAGAGAGGGTGCTAGTCAAGTTTGGGAGGATTTGGCTTTGGTTCGTGTCCATTTGGAGGGCTCTACGTGTCGGTGTCGTATCAGGAGGAGTTTCCTTAGATTCGATCAACTGGGAGGTATAATCTATTCTCTAATCAATTCCTACATGCATATAGGATTATTTTGAACCCATAGGAATGATCCCTATGGTTGTGTCTCCATTTCGTGTCCATTTTGTGTCCATTTGGAGCTATTAGGAGTGTCCTTTGTGTTGTACTTTGTGTCCATGTGGGAAACCCCCAATGTTGGACACATCATGTGGTTGTGGTTTTGGTTTAATGATTTATTCCTATTTTAATCTCAGATTTTGTGTCATGAGATGTGTTCTTGTGTGTCCATATATATATATTTTTGTGTCTATATGTATATTTTCATTTGTGTGTGTGTGTATCTTATATATAGATATATATTTTTGAGAGTGTGGATATGTATATATATATGTATGTGTGTGTGTGTGGATATGTATATATAAATGTATGTGCGTGTGTGCATATGTATATATATATATATATGTATGTGTGTGTGTGTGGAGTTTAGAGTTTAGTGAAATATAGAGAGAGTGGAGAGTAGAGATTGATATAGAGAGAGGCATGGAGTGATATAGAGAGAGTGGTAGAGAGAGGGATATATGTGAAGATATAGAGAGTGAGAAGAGTGTGAGTTAGAGAGAATGTGAGGGTGAGATGAGAGAGATAGGAAGGGAAGTGTTTGCAGTAGCAGTAGCAGTAGCAGGGCTGTTTTAGTTTCAAGTTCATGCATACAGCCTTTCCCCTCATTTTCAGTTTCATTTCAGTCCCATGTCAGCCATTTGAACCTCATCCCGGTCCTAATACACACAAATCCATTTCAAATTCAGCCAAAACCATTCCCCAAACAGTCCATATCAGCCCATAGCCCCATTTTGTATTTATATTCAGGCCTAATCAGTTTCTTACCTTCAGTAAATAACACCCATTTCATTCTTCCATCCCTTCAATCCATTCATTCATACATTGCCATTTATCCATTCATTCCACTTCAAATTTCAGTCCACCATATCAAGTGTAGCCTTGCTCATGGCATGCCGCAGCAGCAGCTGTAGCTGCTGCCCTATTGGATAGCAGTAGCATGCATTTCAGCATGCATTGCAGCATGCATTTCAGCATGCATGCATGCTTTACAGCATGCATTCAGCAGCAGTAGCATGGCACAAGTTGCCCTATTTTGCTGTTAAACCAGTGAGTATTTCATCCATTCATTCCCCATATATTCACATCCAGTTCAGCCCACAAATCCCACATGTTTTAGCCCCATATCAGCCCCCATTTTTACCTATATTTCAGTCCCACCTCAACTACATATCAGCCATTCATCCATACAATCCAGTTCTTGCATTCATTCATTCCATCCTTCAAGATCAGTCCTTCATTCTTCCACATCATTCATTCATTTAGCACATTCATGTATCACCAAGTCAGTCCACACATTCATCTATCAACCATTCATTTTTCCCATTCAATTCATTCACCCCATATATCATTCATTAACTCTTTCATTCATACATTCACATATACCATTTGAACCCCATGTTGCCCACATTATGCCCCACAAATTGATCCCCTAGATGACCTATATAAACCCTTAGTTTAGTGCCTTAGTGTGGTATCTAGAGTATGGGTTCGGAGTATAGTTGTGAGTAGTATTATGAGTGAGATAGTGTTGGTGCTAGTGTTGTGTTAGTAATGGTTAGTTAGGATAGTGGCTTAGATAAGTTAGTATCCTAGTGGACTAGTAGAGAGGGCTAACCTAGACACTAGGAGAGTGTGGGAGAGTAAACTAGGAAGGTTGGATAGAAAGTAGAGTGTGGTATCTCAAGATACCAAAGAGTATCATGACGATACTTAAGGTAATGTTGAGATGACCAACATGACCATAAGATGGACTAGATGTCCAAGAACCCTAGATTTCTTGGTTGGTAAACCCAAGATAGGATAGTATCTAGCTACCCTAAGAGCCTAGGCTAGCATCCTGAGATCTATAAGGGTTTCCTTTGTAATGAGCAAGGTATCGGGAATACCTTGTAAGGGTAAATGTTAGGATATTGGGTAACATAAGGTATTGGATTTCTGATTTCTATATGGGGTTAGAAATAGGTTGTCTTGGTAGATAATGACTAGACAAGGGTAGTTTAGGCTAGTCTTGACCCCCCTTGACCAAGAGTTGACTTTTTGACCAAAAGTCAACTTCGAGTCAACGCTTGACCTAGAATTGACCGAAACCAAACCAGAGTTGACCAGTTCACTGAAAATCAACTGTTAGTCAACATTTGACTAGTTTGACCTAGGGTTGACCCAGGGTGGACTCAGTGTTGACCAGAGTTGACTTTTTGACCAAAAGTCAACTGTAAGTTAACCCTTGACCCAGATTGACCTAGTTTGACTTGGATTGACTTCCTATGACCTTGTTTGACCTTGGTTGTCCTAGTGTGACCTAGTTTGGCTCAGTATGACCTATTTTAGCTTGGTGTGACTTAGTTTGACCTAATTTTGACTTAGGCTTGCATATCATGACTAGATTAGTTTTTCTTTCATTATTAATGTGAAACCCGTAATTTTTCCGCAAATATTTAGGAATTATTTCTCGTTATTTTATTGTGCTTAAATAGATTTTTTTTCGATAAAACAAAATTTTATTAATTGTGAAAGTGTTAGTTTAATATTAATGTTATCTTTAGTTAAATTATTATCCAAAATTAATATGGATTTTTCTTTGATTAGCCAGACCTGTTCCTAAAGACCAAATGTAACTTAAAGTATTTCAAAATAAATATTGATTATATTTTTTAAATAAATTTATGTAGGCCAAAATCCTTTTAATTACCTATAATATTAGAGCTCAAAACCTATTTTCCAATAGACCATTAATTGACTGGGCCTTGATCCTTAACAGCCCAACAAGAATTTTTATAACCTATTATTTTACAAAACCTTAGCCATTAGATTAGAAGTCCATGAGTAAGCGTTACTCATAATGTTTCCAAAGCCCAAGTCCAATTGTTCCAACCCAATTGTTCTCAAACCCAATGTCTTTACTAGCATCAGCTAGTGTACAGAACATTGTTAGGAAGAAAGTTTCCTTTGGCTTGAAGAGCTTTAAAAGCTTTGAAGCTTTTCTTCTTCCCAACCGTAGAGATCCGTTTGGTTCTCAAACAGATGGCCCCTCGGCTCCCCGGCCGCCAGAGTTGATGGCCATGGAGGCCCTTCATCTTCCCCTACGGTAACCCCCGGCACTCTTTCCCCTATATAAACCCCTTTCATTCCATTTCCTCATCATCAACTCCATTCTCCTCTTCTTTCTCTACAAAACCCTTTCCGGCACCCGACCCGATCCCGGTCCGCCGACCGCTGGCGCTTCACCCGACTCCGGCGCCGAACCCCGCGGCCGATCCACGCCCACCCGCCGGTGAACCGCCGCCTCCGTCGATCGTCTGACCCGCGCGGCCCCTGGCCGTCCGAGTTCGCCGGCGTTCGTCGCGGTGACTGCCCTGTCCGCTTCCCGGTGACGTCTCGTCCGTTTCTCGGTGCTGACCGTTCCAGTTCCGAGATCCAGTTCGGGTTTTCCGTTGTCGGTACACTCTGACTCAATTATTTTCTTTACTGTCCATGATGAACTGGTCCAACCGAATTCCTCGGGAATTCGGGATTTCGACAACGTAACAGTTACGTTGTCATTTTCGATTCCGAAGTTTCTTCGGAAATGGTAGTTTTGGATTTCTGTTGGTTATGTTGATGGTTATTTTTGGTGCTGATGGTTCTGTGGGAATTTTCCAATATTTTCGAATTTTTTCGAGAATTTTTAGGAAGAAATTCTGTGTTTGGATATCCTCGGGTTTTCTGAGAATTCGCAGGATAATTCGGAATTTATATATATTCATATATAACTATATTCTGGTTCTGTGTGATGGAAGTTTTGGTAGGATTTTGGGTTCTGTTATGAATTTCGGGTTTTCGGGCCATTACGTTACTATTTCGGGAGTGATGGTTGGCTTGGAGAAAAAAATATATTATATGGTTGTTTATATAAAATTCGGGTTTTGGGAATATTTTTGCAGGTAAAACCGGAGCATTTCCCAGTTCTTGGGTTGACCGAAAACAGAGGGAATGCTGCCGAAATTTTCGGGAAATTTAATAAAATGAATTTAAAATGATTTTGGTATTTTGGGCGACAACCATAATTGGTTACTGGGCCCCAACGAAATGCAAACGCACTGGTTAGACCGGACGTTGAGGCAGAGTAGTTGAAAATGAAGTTTGGACCAAAGTCTGAGACTATGATTTTCTTTAAATATTATTTTTGAAATTTATTAGTTTTTTGTTAAATTGTAGGTAATTTTCGGACTAACCTGTCTTTTTCTTATTTCAATTTATGTAATTAAATATTGTAAGGGCATAAGCCCAGTTTCTATGATTTAAGTCTTGTAATAAGTAGGAAGTAATTTTTACTTTATTTTTTGGGAATGTGGAAAGCGTAGGATTAACCGTTAAATTATTATTAATTAATAATATATGAATTTCTCATCTTAAAGAAAATATTTTATGTATTTTAACAAGTTTGTCCAATAAGTAGATAAAATACCAAGTTTTATATTAATTTGATAATTACAAGTTTTTCCCGAAAAACCTAAATAAATTGAATTTCTAAATTCAAACTCATTAGTAAACGTTGTGATGTTGTGTTAGCTAGTGATAACTAAAATTGACTAGGAAAGACCAATAGAGATTGTAACTAGATACTTTAGAGTTTGTTTCTGAAACAAGTTCCCCGGAATGTAGGATTTCAAGGAAGAGTGTGACCTTTCGAATCCCGAAGTACCAATCTCGTCCAACTGAAGTTTAAGGCAAGTACATTTTATGTAGATTTTACAATTATTTTCACAATTGTTTCATTGCAAGTTTAAACCACTGTTTACACGAACTCCTTCGGGAGCATTGATCGTATTGTTGGGGACTGGGGGAATAGTGTACTGGATATGACCAAATCCAAACTTAGGATAATGAATGTGTTAGCTTTCCCCTCTTCACACGGGGACAAGCCATACCGTATCGCTAGGATACAAATGTACCCAAACCGGTCATATTCTTTACCTATTCATATCACTGTACTGTACTATTTCAAAATTGTTCATTTTCAAACTGTTTAAAAATGCATGTTATAAATTGTCATTTTTAATTGTTAAAATTTGCATGAACTGTACTTTGCTCACTCCTGACTGGAGAACAACATTTTAGGTTACTCTGAGGTTGATCTTTCTAGAGTATCTGGTGGCACAGAGCTAATGTTCAACAATCCTGTTCGGTACCCGGCGGTACTACCTGACGACGATGGATCGGCGTCTCCTTAGATGCTGTTGGTGTTAGCTAGTCTTATTTCAGTTTTTTGGATCTTTTAAACTTTTGTACTGGACAAGTTTATTATCGAATAAATGTTGTGGCAACTTTTAAATTTAAATTTGTTGTTGATTGACCTGCAATATGGATTACAGCTTACTGCCGCCGTCTCAACAACGGTGCAGGCTGGGCATGATCCGATTCGACCCAAGTATTTGGGGACCGGGTCGTGACATGTTTTTAGTGGTGGCCCATGCAGGTCAACTAAATCAACAATTTAGGAAAACTAAAAACAATTAGGAACACTAGAACATCAAAATTTCCACAACATAGGACCGATTTATATATGATAAATATTTTTATTATAGACTGGTAGGTTACCTTGCTTATGCTTGCATCCTAAACCTTCCAGAGAATGACCACTGACAAAACCAACTCTGCTGGCGATGTGGTATCATCTCCGGATCGAACCCCGCCTCTTCAGTCAAGTCAGAGCTTTTCACCCAACCAGCTGATTGATCATCCTCACCAATCATCCAGTGAAGTTTTCCCCACACTGGCAAATCCTACCTCTCCTTTAACTGGGTTACTTTTCTTTGAGGAAGTACCCACTCATGTTGCTTCACCAGTACCAGAGAACACCTCTCAGATGGTTGCTCTATTTCAAGAAATCCTAGAGTATCAGAAGATTCAAGCTGAACAGATGGATATCTCGAGAGAAGTCATGAAGAATATCAACGACGCAACCTTAGCCATTTTAAACCAAGTTGGAGCGGAACCTCGTCTTACGAGGGATACCCATGAGAATAGAAGATATTTGGGCCCTGTCCGACAACCATATTGCAAGAAGCTTTTGGCTTGTGCCTACTGTAAGAGACCTGGTCACCAAGCCAACATTTGTCGCAAGAGATTAAGGCAATGTTTGGTGTGTGGATCTGCTGAACATCAAGATAAGGACTGCCTCTTATCTTATCATCGTATCGGAGCGTCTATTATGCCACAACCTCAGGACTCTATCCAACAGACCGTAGGAAGGGATGAAGCAGAATCAAGGATCTTAGAAGAGGAAGAAAATGGAGATGCCCAAGCAAGAACCAGAACCATGAAGAATAGTACTTAGGACTGCTGAGTAGTATTATCTAAGAAGCTGTAACAAGATGTCCCTAGATCAATTATGAGAGTTTTGTTGTAATTCTCTTATATGAATAAAATCTTAGTTACATCTTCATGATAGAAGTTTTTCCCTAATAGTTTCTGGATTACCCTATGCATAGAAATATTCCATTAACCTAGTACCTAGCTCTTTCCCTATGACTAAGTGATACTATAGAATCGACCTGAAGGAAGCCAAGGAAGTGAAGGATTAGATCAATGGACTAAAGGTGTTGGGTTTCATATAAGACGGAGCTTCACTCTAAGAAGCATCAGTCTTGTTTGTATCCAAGAAGGATAAAACAATATGGATGAGAGTAGACTATCAGGGCACTGAAGAATTACTTTTTCTTGACTGATGATCTATCCAAGTTGAGTGAACTTAAGGGTTTTCGGAGATTAACTTAAGAACTGACTACCATCAGATTAAGATCATGAAGGAGTACATTCTCAAGACGACATTCAACACCAAATACTGGTAGTTGAATTTTTGGATCATGTCTCTTGGAATGATGAATACTCATGTTGTGTTCATGAATCTCATGAACAGAGTCTTTTTATGAGTAATTGAATCAGTTTGTTGTCTTTTCTTTAGATAACAAAAATCTGATATACTCAAGGACTGAAGAAGAACATGAAGAGCATCTGAGAAATTTCTAGGAACTTTGAAGAAGTTTTTGGTAAGCTATCAAAACATGAATTTTCTTAGACAATGTGGTTTTTGCCATAATGTCACAAGAGAAGAAAATTTGATAGACTCTAGATAGATAGCCGCTGTGGAGAAGTCGTATATCTAAGTTCAATGGTTTCTTGGACTTGATGGAATACTACTGGAATCTGTGTAGGAATTCGCCAAGATTGCTGAGTCGATGATGAAGCTGACTCGAAAGAATGAAGAGTTTGTCTGGACGCATTTAAGAAGCTGTAGAAGAAGCTTACCAATCCTTGCGCTACCCGCAGGATCCGGTGGTTTCACCATCTACAGAGATGTCTCAGGAAAAAGACTGGGTTGTATTCTTCAACAACATGGGAAAATAATTGTCTACATATCTAGGCAATTACGGACTCATGAGAAGAACTATCCCACACATAATTCAGAACTTGTTGTAAGTATCCTTGCTTTAAGGCTATGGAATTATTATGGAAAGGGAGTAAAATTATATACGGACTATAAAAGTCTGAAATATATTTCTACTCAGAAAGAGCGGAATATTGGGTAAACGAAGACGATTGAAGCTGATATCGATGGTTTGACCAAGAAGCGGCACCAAGACATCAAAAAGCTTGGACTGGAGATCATACTGCCTGGAGATAGAAGGATGGAGCTGGATGCTGATTCAGTACTGACGAAGTTGCAAGTGAGTTCGACTCCGATGGACAAAGTCGAGGAGACTCAGTTTCAAGACGAGGTACTTTGCAAACTGAAGGATCAAGTGTTGGTGGGAACACTTGAGGGTTTCTCAGTCACCAGCGATGGAGCTCTGAAGAATGGTACGAGGCTCTGCGTACTATCTAGCTAATGGAGGAACGAGCTGATGAAAGAAGTGCACCAGTCGCAATATTTCATGTATCGGGATATGCGTACCATTAATTGGTGTAATTGAATGGAGAAGGACATTACCAGCTGCTGGACAAGTCGACTAAGGAAGTAGGAGCATAACGATGGACTTTGTGTCAGGATTACTTTGTTCCCAAGGAGGGAAGGATACCAATTGGATTATTGTGGATCAACTCATTTTTAAGTATGGTTTATTCACTGAGAAGTTGGCAGCATGGTACGAGAGGCACACTTGCTGGAATTATGGAATATAAACCGACGGACAATCAGTGAGGTCAATCCAGACGCTTGAAGACATGCCGAGGATCTTGCGTCTTGGAATTTGTAGAGCTTTGGAGAAGACCATTTACAATTGGAGTTTCCTTACAACAACTATCAAGTTAGCATCGTCGACTACTGGAGTTTGAAGAAGGAGATAGCATCTTTGTGAAGATTTCTCCTACCAGAGGAACGATCAATTTTGGCAGAGCAGGAAAGTTAAGTCAGGTACATCGGGCCATTTGAAGTTTTGAGACAAGTTGGAGAAGTAGTATACCGGTTAGCTTTACCAGCTAATCATTGAGGGTGTGCACAACGTCATCCACAGTTCAGAAATCGCATCTTGAATCTGAAGTAATATTTTGGACAATTCAGAGCTGGAGAGTAGATCAAGCCTTACAGTGCCAGAGAAACCAGTAGCAAGCGCAGTCAGAGGTGAGAAGAAGATCAGAAAATTTGAGCCATCTTAATTCCTATTTTCTTCAAATCTTTATCTTTTCATTTTGCACTTGACATACGCTGCTAGTTAGCCTAGTTTTGCAAGCTATTTCTTTTTCAAGCTTGATCACGACAGTATTTTATTGGGTGCACCCACTAATATATTGTCTAATCAGAGCCGGTGCATGATGGTCTGATCAACCTCGTGTACTTTGGTTCGCTTATGTATCTTTCTGCATATCATAAATTTGTCCCTAAATTGTCTCATCCATGATTAGCTTTAAAAATTCTTATTGTTTGAACCTGAATTGAACACCATACTCGTGTCTAATTGAATTGTGGGAATCCTGTCTTACCTGTCCTTAAATTTCGAGGACGAAATTTTCTAAGGAGGGAAGGTTGTGAAACCCGTAATTTTTCCGCAAATATTTAGGAATTATTTCTCGTTATTTTATTGTGCTTAAATAGATTTTTTTTCGATAAAACAAAATTTTATTAATTGTGAAAGTGTTAGTTTAATATTAATGTTATCTTTAGTTAAATTATTATCCAAAATTAATATGGATTTTTCTTTGATTAGCCAGACCTGTTCCTAAAGACCAAATGTAACTTAAAGTATTTCAAAATAAATATTGATTATATTTTTTAAATAAATTTATGTAGGCCAAAATCCTTTTAATTACCTATAATATTAGAGCTCAAAACCTATTTTCCAATAGACCATTAATTGACTGGGCCTTGATCCTTAACAGCCCAACAAGAATTTTTATAACCTATTATTTTACAAAACCTTAGCCATTAGATTAGAAGTCCATGAGTAAGCGTTACTCATAATGTTTCCAAAGCCCAAGTCCAATTGTTCCAACCCAATTGTTCTCAAACCCAATGTCTTTACTAGCATCAGCTAGTGTACAGAACATTGTTAGGAAGAAAGTTTCCTTTGGCTTGAAGAGCTTTAAAAGCTTTGAAGCTTTTCTTCTTCCCAACCGTAGAGATCCGTTTGGTTCTCAAACAGATGGCCCCTCGGCTCCCCGGCCGCCAGAGTTGATGGCCATGGAGGCCCTTCATCTTCCCCTACGGTAACCCCCGGCACTCTTTCCCCTATATAAACCCCTTTCATTCCATTTCCTCATCATCAACTCCATTCTCCTCTTCTTTCTCTACAAAACCCTTTCCGGCACCCGACCCGATCCCGGTCCGCCGACCGCTGGCGCTTCACCCGACTCCGGCGCCGAACCCCGCGGCCGATCCACGCCCACCCGCCGGTGAACCGCCGCCTCCGTCGATCGTCTGACCCGCGCGGCCCCTGGCCGTCCGAGTTCGCCGGCGTTCGTCGCGGTGACTGCCCTGTCCGCTTCCCGGTGACGTCTCGTCCGTTTCTCGGTGCTGACCGTTCCAGTTCCGAGATCCAGTTCGGGTTTTCCGTTGTCGGTACACTCTGACTCAATTATTTTCTTTACTGTCCATGATGAACTGGTCCAACCGAATTCCTCGGGAATTCGGGATTTCGACAACGTAACAGTTACGTTGTCATTTTCGATTCCGAAGTTTCTTCGGAAATGGTAGTTTTGGATTTCTGTTGGTTATGTTGATGGTTATTTTTGGTGCTGATGGTTCTGTGGGAATTTTCCAATATTTTCGAATTTTTTCGAGAATTTTTAGGAAGAAATTCTGTGTTTGGATATCCTCGGGTTTTCTGAGAATTCGCAGGATAATTCGGAATTTATATATATTCATATATAACTATATTCTGGTTCTGTGTGATGGAAGTTTTGGTAGGATTTTGGGTTCTGTTATGAATTTCGGGTTTTCGGGCCATTACGTTACTATTTCGGGAGTGATGGTTGGCTTGGAGAAAAAAATATATTATATGGTTGTTTATATAAAATTCGGGTTTTGGGAATATTTTTGCAGGTAAAACCGGAGCATTTCCCAGTTCTTGGGTTGACCGAAAACAGAGGGAATGCTGCCGAAATTTTCGGGAAATTTAATAAAATGAATTTAAAATGATTTTGGTATTTTGGGCGACAACCATAATTGGTTACTGGGCCCCAACGAAATGCAAACGCACTGGTTAGACCGGACGTTGAGGCAGAGTAGTTGAAAATGAAGTTTGGACCAAAGTCTGAGACTATGATTTTCTTTAAATATTATTTTTGAAATTTATTAGTTTTTTGTTAAATTGTAGGTAATTTTCGGACTAACCTGTCTTTTTCTTATTTCAATTTATGTAATTAAATATTGTAAGGGCATAAGCCCAGTTTCTATGATTTAAGTCTTGTAATAAGTAGGAAGTAATTTTTACTTTATTTTCTGGGAATGTGGAAAGCGTAGGATTAACCGTTAAATTATTATTAATTAATAATATATGAATTTCTCATCTTAAAGAAAATATTTTATGTATTTTAACAAGTTTGTCCAATAAGTAGATAAAATACCAAGTTTTATATTAATTTGATAATTACAAGTTTTTTCCGAAAAACCTAAATAAATTGAATTTCTAAATTCAAACTCATTAGTAAACGTTGTGATGTTGTGTTAGCTAGTGATAACTAAAATTGACTAGGAAAGACCAATAGAGATTGTAACTAGATACTTTAGAGTTTGTTTCTGAAACAAGTTCCCCGGAATGTAGGATTTCAAGGAAGAGTGTGACCTTTCGAATCCCGAAGTACCAATCTCGTCCAACTGAAGTTTAAGGCAAGTACATTTTATGTAGATTTTACAATTATTTTCATAATTGTTTCATTGCAAGTTTAAACCACTGTTTACACGAACTCCTTCGGGAGCATTGATCGTATTGTTGGGGACTGGGAGAATAGTGTACTGGATATGACCAAATCCAAACTTAGGATAATGAATGTGTTAGCTTTCCCCTCTTCACACGGGGACAAGCCATACCGTATCGCTAGGATACAAATGTACCCAAACCGGTCATATTCTTTACCTATTCATATCACTGTACTGTACTATTTCAAAATTGTTCATTTTCAAACTGTTTAAAAATGTATGTTATAAATTGTCATTTTTAATTGTTAAAATTTGCATGAACTGTACTTTGCTCACTCCTGACTGGAGAACAACATTTTAGGTTACTCTGAGGTTGATCTTTCTAGAGTATCTGGTGGCACAGAGCTAATGTTCAACAATCCTGTTCGGTACCCGGCGGTACTACCTGACGACGATGGATCGGCGTCTCCTTAGATGCTGTTGGTGTTAGCTAGTCTTATTTCAGTTTTTTGGATCTTTTAAACTTTTGTACTGGACAAGTTTATTATCGAATAAATGTTGTGGCAACTTTTAAATTTAAATTTGTTGTTGATTGACCTGCAATATGGATTACAGCTTACTGCCGCCGTCTCAACAACGGTGCAGGCTGGGCATGATCCGATTCGACCCAAGTATTTGGGGACCGGGTCGTGACAATTAAACCCTGTTTGACTCATGGTATCTCATCTTTAGGTCTGTGATTACTCTGAGTATCTGTTCACCTTATCAGCTCAGGACCACAGGCGAGTACATTTACTGATAGTTTTTATGGTCTTGATATCTGCTATATCCGATTCAGTTGTAGTGTCTTACTCGATTTTCAGTCATGATAGTTCACGGACTAGTATATGTTGGATCATGACATGGGATGTTGTTCCTAGAATTTTTTGGTATATTGGTATATTTTCTGTCTTATTCTCTGTATTAGTATAGACACTGATTCCTAAGAGGACTTGCTACCCTCTTATGGAATTCCGTGTCATAACGTGTCATGTCCAGATCCATTATACTATTCGGGGATGGGGGAATTATTAGGGATTATATGATCAAAGCCTCTTGTCACTATTATGCTTGTGCTACTCTCACCTCGCATAGGGTGTAGCAGATTCCTTCATGTGCTTATTATCCAGGTTGGCTGGTATGACCCTTTCCAGAGATTTTTATGTGATTGTCGGGCCAAGTGGATAACCTGTCTTGTAACATACCCAAAGCCGATCACATAACGCTCTAATAATTCAAGTCACATTTTATATTTATTTATCATAGGAGGCTAAGTTCTGTTCGAGAGAAGGGTTACAACCCTGATCCTTATTTGGTTTAAGGGTAGTAACTCGGCTTCCGAATAGTTCCCAAGTCATCCTATATATTGTCGTCCGATTCAGTACTCACATCCTGTTATATATTTCCTATGGATTTTGTCCTGTATTTTACATGTTCTACATGCTCTTATGCTATACTTTGATTAGAGGCTAGGTTCTGTTCGGGAGAAGGATTATAACCCCGATCCTTGTTTGGTTTACGGGTTGTAACTCGGCTTTTGAATGGCTCCCAAGTCTTCCCATATCTTTGTCTTGTATTTCATTATACTGTCTCTTATAGAATTTGTCAATTCATATGGAACCGTTGTTAGTGTTTGTACTTGCTCATTTTTTTAAAAGGATACCGTTGACATATTACAGATGTTTCTGAGGCAGGCTGCTCGACCTACTATGGGGTCGAGACAGATGGAGACTTAGGCCAGGACTGTGGCCTGATAGTTGAGCCACTAGACTTTATACTCCCAGAGTAGTTAGCTTAGTTAGGCTTGTCTGGACTGCGATCCAGCTTTTATTTTAGACTGTAGTAGCTTATATTTATATTTTGTGACTGTAGAAGCATAAATAAATTTCATAGACCAAGTCAAAGAAGTTGAGAGCTTTACGCAAGACAAACGCAATCAAAATCAAATTTTACGCAGAGGGCAAACAGGGTAAACTCTACGCGAACGGCTTTACGCGAGAGGCATCCTCAAACATTACGCGGGAGACAGGCTGTCAGACTGCATTTAATGTGCGTGATTTTGATCTAACAGAATGATTTTCTGACATCAAATTACACAAAAGCCGAGAAGATATTTTCATCAAACCCAACGCTTGTCGTTTAGTGTACAGATGGGCTACTTTACGCTCAAGAGATTGCTTCTTTTACACACGAAAGCTATTCGAGTTTTTACGCTCAAGGCTTTTGTGTGCGTAGAGTTTATTTGAGCTAATTTTACGCTCAAGGCTACTTTTCAGCCACTTTACGCAGAAAGTTTATTTTGAGTTATTTTACGACCAGTCTGCTACTTTACGCAGGAAGTCTATTTTGGGTCATTTTTACGCCCAATCTTTTCTGGCTACATGAGAACATGGTCTGCTTACGTGGCTTTCATGCCACACTGATCGAGGAACGTGTGTACGTGCTCTTCCTATTTTGTTTAAGTAGTGGGACACATGTCACCATGCGAAGAGATTAAAACTCTACATGGGACACGTGTCATCACACGTAAAGGTTGATTTTCATCGTGGGTGACATTTACTTGCGTAGAGACCCAACTTTGTTGCTTTTTACGCACAGAGGGTCTAGTCTATAAATAGACTTTTTTTAATACAAAACAAGATCAATAAAGATACAAGAGAGGAGATTCTGAGAAAACTCATATTTTCATATTGGTATTCCCAGAAGCATTTTTTCAACTTTTTCTCAAGAACAGGGTGAAGCAAAGCATGAAAGCATTCGACTGTGCCATCAGTGCCGTTATTCGATACCTTTCTGGTGACTTAGTTCTTCCGATTGTTCATCTTCTTCAAGCAGTTTTCTTCATCATCATCGTATGGTCCAAGGAACAAAGTGATCGCCCTCTGATCAGACTTCCATAGCAATACTTCCCAGAAACAATTTGTGCTTTTATACTTTTTCTAGTTTTCTTTCAAAAGCCAATTTTAGGTATTTTGTTAAGTGAAACAAAATGACGACTCTACTGGGGACGACTTTCTCCTCTGACGAAAAAGTAATTGCTCAATATGATGATGTATCGGTTGGATCGATAAAGAAGACTCTGGTTGTTCACTTCGACCAGACTGCTTACGAAGAAATGCTCTGAACTGGGGTAGTACTCGTTGCTCCAATGTTCAAAAATCGTGGAAGGCACGAAAAGTTTGGATTCCTAAGTCCAAAGCATCCTCGGATCTCCCTGCTGTCTCTAAAGGCAATGAAATCTTTCCCACTCCTATTGTGGAGGCTCCCGTCTGTGACGAGGCAGTCTCTACTTCAGTGATGCGCCCCGGGCGTAAAAATCAGTCTCCCGTCTATGACGTGGTAGACTCCCAAGCTTAACGCTCTGCGCGCAAAAATCAGTCTCCCGTCTATGACGTGGTAGACTCCCAAGTTTTACGTTCTGCGCGTAAAAATCAGTCTCCCGTCTGTGACGTGGTAGACTCTAAAATTTTATGCTCTGTGTGTAAAAATTAGTCTCCCGTCTGTGATGTGGTAGACACCTAAATTTTATGCTCTGCGCGTAAAAATCAGTCTCTCGTCTGTGACGTAGTAGACACCCAAGTTTTACGCTCTACGCGTAAAGGTAAATCTTCCGTCTGTGACGTGGCAGATGTTCATGTTTTGTGCTCTACGCGTAAAGGTAAATCTCCTGTCGGTGATATGGTAGATAAAGTTCACAATGATGCTTTTGCATCTAAAGTGAATTTACCTGCACGCATGCAGCGTAAAAACAAAAATTCTATTGTTGGTAAAACTTCAGTTTTTCACCAACAACCTTCTTATACTGTTTTACGCAAGGTACCAAACCTTCTAATTATGCGTAATGCTAATGAAGTCCTTTGTGCACAAAAATCTCAAGATTTACGCACGCAACTCCAGGCATATACAAATGTACAGTTTGGTTCTGCTAATGCAGCCAGTAATCTTCTCTATACTCAAGGGACTAAACGTTTCTCTGTTCCAAATATAATAAAGAAGACGACTCCTTCTACTCCTTCTGATTTACGCGAGTTGCTCGTACAAAAGCATAAAAACAGAAAATCTCATGTGACACTCCTCCAAGAAAATTACCATTGTGAGTGTCATCAGATTGTAATCAGATGTTGCTGTTCGGCTTCTAAACGGTCAGTTTTTGACCGATTAAGCTACAATGTGCCTCAGCAATCAGTTGATGATCAAGAACATGAGTTGTCATATGCATCAGTTAATATGGCATCTCATACCAATAGAGGACGACATCCAAGACACAATTCATCCCGAACTCCAAGCCAATAACAATTCAACCGACTCTTTGATACTTTTGAAAGGGTATATCAGAATACTCGATCAAGAGTTCAAAGATCGTTGTAATCTTCAGATTCAGAAGCTGGGGGTACCCAGTCTTTGGAGTCAGAAACTGATAGCGTTGATTCATACCTCTACACCAATCCCTCTGTATGTTCAAAGGAGGTTGAATCTTATGTTATCGGAGATGAACCGGAGACGTCAACTGCTAATAAAGAACAACGTTTTTCTGCAGTTGAACAATCACTGAAGGACATGCTTGCCATGATGCAAAGTATGCATCAAATAATAATGACTCAGCAAACTGTTCAGCCGGCAGTGATAACACCGGTTCAGATAGCAGCACAAACTCAAGATAGTCAAAGGGTTGATACACCTTTAAATAATCTTAGTCAAGATCCTGCTATCAATCAAAATTCTGCAGCTCCAGATCCTTTCATTCCAGATGATGTACCACCTCCGGTGGGGGTTACGGTACATCCTGCCACTATCCAATCAAATGTGCTTCCTCAAACCAGTGAAGCTATTCAAGCAGTACGAGAGCTAAAAGCACAATTTGAAGTTTTGAAGCACAAGGATCAGCTCCAGAGGTTAGGGATTAAGCAACCTTATCCTCCTCATTGGAATGATGTACCCTTTTCTCCAAAATTCAAGCCACAATCGATGGTGTTATTTGATGGAAAGGCCGTTCCTAGTCAATATATCAATTATTTTGATATTATGACTGTACATCTGCAGAAGAATGATGCTCTTCTCACCCGAGTTTTCATCGGGTGTTTGACGGGTTCAGCTTATGACTGGTATCGCAGTCTATCCGGCAATTGCATATCGTCTTTTAACGAATTTAAAGCAATATTTTTCTCCCTCTTCTATGAAGGAGGCATGGACATGAATATGTCCTCCTTAATAGAAATCAAACAAAAGGAGAAGGAAGATACTCGGACGTTTATCGAACGTTTTCGATAGGCAACTTTGAAAATGCCTCCTGGTATGCCAGATTTAGCATTGATTGATACATGCAAAATGAATCTGCGACCAACTATAGCTGTCTTTACAGGCTCTCAATTCACAGATTGGGCCTCGTTCATTATAGCAGCAGTTTCAGCCAAGACCAATGGTAGGTTGGCTCATGAACATGGGATGATTTTTGTCTCAGAAGACAAAGGAAAGAAAGCCTCTTCAGGTAATAATTCCGACAATCGTAATGGGAAAGGGAAGGAAACCCTAGTGGTTAATCTTTTAAAACCCAAAACGACGCCAAAAAATTAGGAGTCTTCCAAACCAAAAGAAGAGTACTCTTTTGATGACAGTGATATCCCAAGGATATTCCAATGTCTTATGAAGAGCGGCAAACTCCAGATTCCAGAGCCAAAAAGACCTAATGAGGTGAATCTGACTGATAATCCCAAATATTGTATCTATCATAGATACATAAATTATCCTACCAAGGCTTGCTATGTCTTAAAGAAAAAAATCCAAGAGTTGATAAATGCCAATGCCATCGCTTTAACCAATGATGAGCATACGGTCACAACTAATATGATTTCTCTTCAATTTGGAGGTTTTTCTCCACAGCAAGTTCCAGATGGGATTGTCCTAATTTCTAAGGCGACAATGAAGATTATGAATCTCCCGCCTGCTAGAGAGCAAAATGAAGGATTATTGCCTCTCACATTAAAAAAAGGTGAAATTATGTGGGTACATCCTGACTTAGTACCTGAAATGGAAGATGAATGTAAAACTTCAAAATCCAAGAAAGGTAGAAAAGTCAAAACCTGTAATATGATTTCTCATGTTGTTACTCCAGATCATGATGATTTGGATCATCTTTGGGATGGCATTCCTTTGGAGGATAGGCTGAGGGGTTTGAATATATGCCCTCCAAGTTTGGCTCCTCCTACCAAACTCAAACTTACTCATCGATAATGGTTAGCCATGAATAGTGTCCTATTATACAGGACACAACAAGTCTTTGTTGTTTATGAGAAAGCTCCTGTAGGGATTTTTCCTCTTGTCCCGAACACCCCTACTCCTGTGGTTACAGAGGTTTCTGTTTCTTCTTTCTCTGTTGAACCATCTATTGAAAGTCCGCTACCCACTCACATGTACAGTAAATAATCAGTCCATCTCATAAAAAAGATTGGCTATGACTTTCAAAATTTGCTTATAGTTACGACGAAGATCAGTCACTAATATATATTAATAGTGACTGAATTTCGTCAGAAATGATATTAGTGACGGACTAAACACATGAGTAACGGAGTTAATGTCAGTCACTACTACGAGCGATACTAATACTACTAGTGACGGATGAATTCCTAAATCCGTCACTATAATTGAACAGTAGATAAGTATTTATCTTTCAATATAAAAAATATTTAATATTTATTACTAACTAATTAGTCAGTCACTATTGTTGGGTCATTAATAATTATTACTAACTAATAAGTCAGTCACTATTGTTTGGTCATTAATAAAATTATTACTAACTAATATGTCAGTCACTAATGTTTGGTCATCAATAATTATTACTAATAATAAATCAGTCATTATTGTTTGGTCATTAATAAAATTATCACTAATTAATAGGTCAGTCACTAATGTTAGGCCATTAATAAAATTACAAATTTTTTGAACCACATTCCTAATTGTTTGATGTCATTAATAATATAGTAAATCAGTCATTATTACTTGATCAATAAGTAGAAGCTAATTTCTTTCCACCATATTCTGATGAAATCACAATTTTTTCATCCAAGATTGTATAAGTGGACTCTTACTAAAAAAATTGAAGCCAAAAATAATATATTCATCAGATTAGACAAACAACTCAGAAATAAAATATACTCCAAAACAAAGTTAAGTCTGCTATTAACAAAAAAAAAATATTGTACATCAACACAAATTGATGTTCTAAATTTTAATAATGAAACATGATAAAGCATTCGATTTCACGTCACACCAAGTCCCAGACCACGTACTCGATTTTGCATCTCTGGTCCCATTGCTTGGACATACGCTCTTTGTCGCAATTCCAACGTCTCATGTCACTAAAGAGATATAGTCACACTCCTACGCAAATAAAATTAGAAAATTGTAGAAACAAATAATTAAATAATATAAAAATAGCGTAAATAGGGAAAAAAAATTATGGTTAGGATTTTAAAATTTACTTGAGCCGGTGGGATTTCTCCATGGAGCCGATGGGACTTCCTCCTTGGACGAAAAGCGATGGAAAAGGGTTGAACTTCACTGACCTAGAGTAGTCGAAGAGAATTGAACTCCGCTAACCTCTCTAGATGAACACCTTTAAAACAAAACAAAAAAATATTAGAGAATGAGGAGATGAGTAAATAACGGAAGAGATGAGAGAATTACAAGGAGAAGAAAATCCTCTTGACCTAGCGAAGGATGAGAGGCGGAGGAGAGGACGAGAAAATTTTAGAGGAGTAAATATTAAGAGGAGGAGAGAATCATAAACCATTTATGACCAAATATTTTGTAAAGGAAAAAATGATGGCACATGTGAAAAAAAAGTGGCGTCCAATTTTTCAATCCCGCTAATTCAGACCAAATATTTAAAACTATTAGATTATTTTTTCTTATTAAATTTATTATTTAATACTAAACTACTTTTTTATTAGTGACTGATTTAGAAGTCCCTAATATTTTTCATGAAACATATTTAAAATTTTCACGTCTATCTTCTCATTTAATAATTAAATAAAGTTTAGTGACTGCATAGTCCGTCACCATTAAATATTTATTTTATCAGAAATAGTATTACTAACGTTTTCCTTAATCCGACACAATTAATCTTTTACTAGTGACTGAATAATCATTCCGTCACTGACTTCCGTCACTATAAGCAAAATTTCTTGTAGTAAAAGGAATGCGATTTCCTTTACAAATTCAAGGTCAAAAATCCACTGTTGGATTAGGTTTTGAGGTCCCTCATAAAAATCCTCACAAGAAGAAGACTAAGGGAAATAAGAACAAAACCTGTAATATGGTACTTCATTCTCCTGAGTCTGAAGAAGAAACCTTTGCTGGTACGATATCTGGTAAAGAGTACCACAAAGATTATGAGGAAACTTCTAAAGAAGCAGAGGACATTGTTGAAACACTTCCAGCTCAACCATCTCCTGTTCCTGCCGAGGCAAGGCCTTCTAAACCATATGTGGTTGAGAAAGGGAAACAGAAAGCAGTACACTTTGACGTCCCATTGAAATCTGCTTCAAATCAAGGGGTAATGATGAAACCCTACAAGTTCGATATTCTAGCCCAATTAGCTAATACTCTGGCTAGACTCTCTATTTTTGAGTTGCTTCGTCTTTCTAAAGAAAGTCGTAAAACTTTGAGCGAAGCTTTGCTACAAGCAGACTCATGCTTAGTTCAACTCAAGTATCCTGACAATATACCAGTGTCGTGTCCACAATATCATAGTGTGATGGAAGCAATTCCTAACATTACCTTCATACAAGAAGATTTGCTGTTGAAGCATAATAAACATGACAGACCTCTGTGTTATACAGGGTATATTGAATCTATTGAAATTGACATGATTTATATTGATCCTGGGTCTTCTATTAGCATTATTCTTCAGAGTATGCTATGACCCTTGAGGATTCCTCCTAGTAATTTGACTTACACTAGTACCACAATAGTTGGTTTTAACTCTGGGAAGAGTAAACCATTGGAGAAGATTCGTCTGAAGATTCAAATAGGTGATCTTCGAACTATGGCGACCTTTTATGTTATCAACTCAGATGTATCTTACAACATCCTTCTTGGAAGACCGTGGATACATGAGCATAATATTGTGCCTCCAACTCTCCACCAATGCTTCAAGTATGTAGATCCTTAAGGGATTGTGAAGACTGAATTTGCAGATATCAATCCTTTTAAGGGTGTTAAAGTCTATTTCTCTGACTCAATACTCTACAAACAGGAGCAGGTGAAAGAAATATCTGATATGGCTGAAGATCGGTCGCCTACAGAAGATCAACCTGTTAATGAAGATCCTCCAGAAGATCAACCTTTGAAGATTAAAGTCAAAGGACGAATCCAACCCCAACCTGTCAAGGATGAACCTCTGATGATCAAGGTTAAAGGAAGAACTCGAGCTTCGTCTGAGGAATCTATAAAAATTCCAGTCAAAATCCAAGTTCAACCTCTCATGATCAAGGTCAAGGAACGTACTTCTCGTACAAATGATCCTGAACCACTGATTATCAACCTTGGCAAGTCTACGCTGAAGACGGATGACGGTCCGTTAATGATCAATCCAAAGCATAGTAGTCAGTTTATAAATGATGTAAATATTGATCATTCTGTACTTTCTTATATTAATGAAGATTTCTTTTTGGAGTACATGGCTGTCAAATTTATTGAAAGAATGACTTTATCTACTGATGATCAAAGTCATCAATATAAAAATGACATAAATACAGAGGAAACCTAATATATTAATCATAAGGAAAATTCTTTTTTTTCTCATTTCGATGTTGGACCTTATGCTCAAAGGTTCTTAACATCTTCCCCATAACTTCTACCTGTAGCCGCTTCATTACAAGCTTGTGTAGCTTATAGACGTCACGAAGAATCTTATTTTGTGATTCCGTCTAATAAGAAAAACAAGCACCAAATTGTGTTTGGTCTGACTAGAAATATCCCTGTTACTCAGACAGATGACCTTAGAGAGAAAGATAAAGGAAGAATCCGAATTGACAAATATAGTCAACAACCTCTTAAGATTATCCAAAATATGGGATATGATTTGAAGACTATGCAAGGTCTCAATCAAGGCAAAGGTAGATGGTTACCATTATGTGGTGATCCATTTTACCAGAAAACTCGTCATGGGTTGGGATACGATCCGTCCCATATGTTTAATGAAGATATACAAGAAGAATTTTTTTTCCAGTTCTTCACAATCCTCAGATTCTGAAGAAATCCAGTTCATCGAATCTGATACATCCCCTATGTACAAAGAAGATATGGAAGAAGAATTTTCTTCCAATTTTTTACAATCCTCATATTCTGGAGGAAACCATAATGATGAACCTGAGTGCGTATTCTCAGTCAACATGGTTCAAACTGATGGTGAATCTGAGCCATTTGAAAATGACCCTTGGGCACAACAACTGGACACTCGGTGGAAGCTTCATTTTGAACAGCGACAGCCACCTACAGAAGATAAAATCGTCCAGATTGACGTTGGAGATGGAACTACGTCTAAGCCGATATTCATCAGTAAAAACATTTCTGAAGATGAAAAGGAAGAGTTGATAAAGCTGATTAAAGAATATATTGCTATCTTTACATGAAGTTATGAGGATATGCCGGGTCTAGATCCTAAAGTAGCTACTCATAAACTCAATATTCTTCCTAATGCCAAGCCTGTAAAACAACAACAGCGGCATTTTCGACCAGATATGATGGATGCAATTGAAGTAGAAGTCAAAAAGCTGATTACATGTGGCTTTGTTCGTAAAGAACAACACCCAGACTGGGTTGCCAACATTGTTCTTGTTATGAAAAAGAATGGAAAAGTTCGAGTTTGCGTAGATTTTTGAGATCTTAATGCAGCTTGTCCAAAAGACGAATTTCTACTTCCGATTACCGATGTCATGATAGACAATACATGTGGTTTTGAACGCATGTCTTTTATGGATGGATTTTTAGGATACAATCAAATTAAGATGCATCCAGGAGATGAAAAACATACCACTTTCCGTATACCCCTTTGGGTTTATTGCTATATGGTTATGTCGTTTGGTCTGAAAAATGCCGGTGCTACGTATCAACGGGCCATGAACAATATCTTTCAAGAGCATCTACGAAAAATAGTTGAATGTTATGTTGATGACATTGCTATCAAAAGTCGATCAAAAGATGATCATATTCAAGACTTGAAGACAGTATTTGAGTTGATGCGTCAACATCAATTGAAGATGAATCCTACTAAATCTTTCTTAGGGGTTTCTAGTGGCAAGTTTTTGGGATTTGTCATCACTTCTCAAGGTATTCATGTTGATCCTGACAAAATCAAAGCGATTCTTGAAATGTGTCCTTCACACAATCTAAAAGAACTACGTGGCTTCCGTGGTCGTATTGCTTATATCAGGAGATTTATATCCAATCTTTCTGGGAGATGTCAACCTTTCTCCCGTCTATTAAAGAAAGGTGTATCATTTGTTTGGGATGAAGCATGTCAAAAAGCCTTCAATGACATCAAATAATACCTTACAAATTTACCTGTTTTGGTACCTCCAGTGGTAGGAAGACCATTTTTGCTCAATGTTCGAGCCTTGGATCATTCACTTGGTGCTCTTCTTGTACAGAAAAGTGATAAAGGTCATAAACAAGCAATTTATTATCTTAGCCGAATGATGGTCGGAGCTGAACACAGGTATACTCCTGTGGAGAAAGAATGTTTGGCCTTGGTTTTTGCTGTTCAAAAGACACGACATTATGTGTCCGAACAAACTATTCATGTCATATCCAGAATAAATCCTATTCGGGTATTGCTGAGAAAGTCGAGTATTCTTAACTCCAGATTAGCCACTTGAGCAATGTTGTTTACTCCTTACGATATGGTCTATGTACCTCAAAAATCAGTGAAGGGTCAAGCATTAGCTGATTTCTTACCAGCTCACCCTATACCTGAAACATCTAAGCTTTATGAGGACATTCTAGATGAAGTCGTTAATTGCAACATAACTTTGAAGGATGACATTTGGCAACTATATTTTGATGGAGCATCGCGGGTTGGACCTAAAGGCAATATTGTCTCCGGAGTAGGCATCGTCTTGGTCTCTCCTGATAAAATAGTCATATATCGTACTTATTCTCTTAATGTACCATGCTCCAACAATGTGGCAGAATATAATGCTCTGCTAATTGGTCTCCAAGTAGCAAAATAATTGGACATTGAGTTCCTGGAAGCTTATAAAGATTCTCAACTAATTGTTAATCAGGTCAGAGGGACGTATAAAGTCAGAAATCCTGACCTCATTCCCTATCATCAAGTGGTAATCGAATTGGTCCTTCCATTCAAAGGATTCTTCATTGAATTCGTACCATGTTCTCAAAATTTGGAAGCTGATGCTCTTGCTAGTTTAGCTGCAGACTTAGCTGTTCCAATTAGAAGACAAAATACCATTACTTTGTTGGATCGATACTTATTCTGTATCAAGAATAATTTGCATATCGAACAGAGTTATATTACAGAATCAAGTTCTCAGCAAAGGGATTGGAGAAGTCCATTCATTGATTATGCGGTTCATGGGATTTTACCTGAAGAACCAAAAGAAGCTGCATCAATCAAGAGACGATCATTTCGATTCTACTATGATTCTTCTTTACATATGTTATATCGTCATTCTTATGACAGACTTTTGTTGCGTTGTCTCTCTGAGAGTGAAGCTAAGCAAACACTCCGTGAAGCTCATGATGGTGTCTGCGGTGCCCATCAACCGGGCCCGAAATTACAGAAACGTATTTGAAGAATGGGATATTATTGGCCTTCCATGATAGCAGATGCTGTAGATTACGCCAGGCAGTGTAGAGTATGTCAGATTTATGCCAATTTTATTCATCAATGATCTGAATTCTTACATCCCACAGCAGCTTCTTGTCCTTTCGAAGCTTCGGGCATGGATATTATTGGTCCGATTAACCCTCCTTCTGTCAAGGGACATCGTTTTATCTTAGCCATTACGGATTATTTCTCTAAATGGACGGAAGCGATTCCCCTTATTGAAGTGAAAACATCTAATGCGGTTAGCTTCATCAAATACCATGTCATTTATCGTTTTGGGATTCCCCGAAGGATAATTCATGATAATGGACCCCAATTTGCTAGTCAGGCATTTTATCGATTCTGTGACAAGAATCGAATCCAAAATCTGGCTTTACAGCTTACAATCCAGCTGCTAACGGTTTGGCCGAAGCTTTCAATAAGACAATTATTAAACTTCTCAAAAAGTTTGTCTCTTCTAATAAACGTGATTGGAATGAGAAACTTGGAGAATGTTTATGGGCTTACCGAACGACAGTCCGAACTCCTACTGGTTTTACACCATTCTCACTGGTTTATGGATGTGAGACTGTTCTTCTACTGGAAATCCAGATTCCATCTCTTAGAATAGCCATTGCTAATGAGCCAACTACAGAGAATAATGATCGGTTGAGACTTCAAGAACTTGAAGGTCTAAACGAGAAGCGTCTTCAAGCACAACAGCACATCGAGTTATATCAAGCCCGTATATCTCGAGCTTTCAATCGTAAAGTTAAAGAGAGGGTATTCAAAGTCGGTGAGCTAGTTCTAGCTGTTCGAAGACCGATGGTGATGACTCATAAGAGCAAAAGGAAATTCCAAACAAAATAAGAAGGTCCTTATGTAGTCGAGACAGTCTTCTCTAATAGTGCATATAGGTTGTCTAAACCTAATGAAGATTTGCTCATGATGCCAATTAATGGCAAATTCTTTAAAAAATATTTTGTTTGAATTTTTTCTTTATTCTCCAGCAACCAATGTTTGGTTAAGCTGATTATTTGTCTCCTAAACGAGAATTTTGATCTTCAATCTTACCAGCTGATTAAAGAAAAATAATTTATTATTTATCATGTTCTCATGACCTCTGAATAAATATTAAGTCTACTTCTTATCTTATCTATCATCTCCATATGGCCTCTGAATAGATATTAATCTATTTTTTTTGAGTTGATACGATCTGTCACGTTCATATTACCTCTGATAGTATTGTACACTCTAAAAAGAAAACAAGATTCATTATCTATCATGTCCATATTACCTCTGGATAGATATAATTTATTGAGTTTAGAAGACTTGTCATGTCCATATTACCTCTGACAAATGTTTTCTATCTCATACCTATTATTTAAATTCAAAATAAATGATAGGGTCACAAAACAAATATTTTATTCATTTCTTGCAAATATTACAGAATGAAAAAGACAGAAGAATACAAAAATTCTTTATTTGCCTAAGGCGGAGCAAAGACATCTTCAAGCAGTTTTTGCAACTCTGCTAGACGCTTCTCACGAGAGCTCAGCACAGTTGCAGTAGCTATGGTGCGTCGAGCTTCTGGAGTACAAAGATGGAAGAATTCGGCAAAAGTAGCTATCATTTTATCCTTGGCATCATCAAGGGTTTTAATGACAGCTTCAATACCGAAAACCTTCTCTTCTAAAATTGAGCTCTCCGTCAGATGTTGATCTCGATCCGCAATTATTTGCACTCTTTCAGCCTTTAAGCGAGCCAATTCTGCCTCAACTTCACGAATTCTATCATTTTGCTGATGAATTCTCATAATTGAAGCCTCATAGGCTTCTTTATGCATCTCCAGCAGAGGTTTAGTTTCATTCAATAAAGCTCTTTCTCTGGCAACTTCACTGCTATAATTCTGGAGAGATTCATTGAAAGTAGTCTCCCGAGCAATGTATTCAGCTGATAAAGCGTCATACTCGGTTTGAATGAGACTTTCAATAGTTTCACTTGACAGCCTTAGATATTCTCTAATAGGCTTCAAGTCCCTCGACCACCTTCTCCAGCGCCGCTGCTCTCTCAGTGTCATTGAATATGGCAACATTTCTGATTGTGAGAGCGATCGCAGCCTTCAAACTTTCATAATTAAGGCCCTTCTTCAGGACCATTTTAATCAAAGCTGTCAGCATTTTGTAGAAAGTTTCAGTATGAATCTCAACTAAGAGATTCATTTCTGTATTTGAGCTCGGCGTGGCGGCAATGTCGACCAAGTCCCTCTTCTGAAGGCTGGGAGTGGGTATTGTTGTTGTCTTGGCAGCAAGTTGAGTTAAAGCCATTGTTGATGATGCTACCATGGCTAACTGATCCCCAGGAGCTTCCGAGGCCATATCTTCAGCACCTTTTTGGATCATTACTCCAGCCATTTCTGGAGTTGAAACTGCTTGAGTTTCAGTGGCAGTAATTATTGTACGAGGAATAGTGATTATTGTAACTGACTTCGGTTCATATACTGTCTTCTCAGGAACTTGTACTGGATCAGTAGCAATAACTGAGGATGTTATTACAACATCTCCAGCTTCAGTTGATGGGTCGACTATATCTTCATCACCTTTGTTGGTTACCGTCTCTTCAAGCTCTGCAAATACTTCAGTTGCAGTTGTTTCTCCTGCAACTGTTTCTTCATCAAAGACTGGTTCTTCTACAGCAGCCGCTTCTTCATCTGCAGTTTATTCTTTTTCTTCGTCCTTAGCAAGAGAAGGTAATTCTGGATGGGCCTCCACGGGAAGCTCTTATTGTGCCTCTATAGATGGAGGACATTCTTCTTGAGCAGAGTCTTCTTTTGAAGAAGAATCCTCTTCCTCAGACTTCGTGTTTTCCTCATAAATAGTTTCTTGAGGAGGAGGAACCACAGGCTTTGCTGCAATGATAACACCTACAAAAATTAAGCAAAATAAGTTAATATACAAAATCATAATACATAATTTTGTATAGATTTTGTGTAATTTATATTTACCTGGAGTAGGTACAGGACGTTCCAAGAGTTCATCATAATCTTGATCCCAGTCCTCATCATCGAAGGCAAAAGCCGGTTCATCTGATTAGATGAGTCCTGGATCAACAGTATGTGTCGTGGCGATATTCTCAAAAGCTTTTGCCTTTTGTGGCAAAGTCAGATGAAGTGAGGAGCTGAGACGTCCAGGAGATAGGACCCCCACAGCTTCTGTTGATGCTGCTGGTTGGGATGCCGAGGACCCTTCTCCAGGATGAGCTGAAGAAGATGTAATGTGTTGAGGCTCCTCGACTGGAGTGTCGCTTTCTGGAGTAGTGGCTCTCTGTCTAGAAGGCCCTTTGACAATGATCTTCTTTTTTTTTTGGGAGGGTAACAGCTGCACCTGATTTTCATTTTCGGGTTTTGCCGATAATAATTGGTTCTGCAGCTATTTCCCCAACTCCCGTAGGGATGACTTTCAGATACTCATCTAGAATAGCAGCATCGTCGGGTACGTCTGAAGGTACCCAGACTGGTTCTTTGACATTTCCTTCCTTGGTCAATCAAAGGCTTCCCTTCATATTGTAGCTATGTGCGAAGGAGCGAATAGATGCATAAAAGCGAGCATACGTATGAAGTATTCGTATCTCGGTTGTACTTGTAGCAGTTGATACCCAAAATTTGGCACCGGTACAAGCAGTACTAAAGTATCTCCAGGCTCTTGTACCATCAATTAACTTTCCATAATGATGGAAGCTGGTGGAGGGATTACCAACGTGAAGTTGGTCATATCCAAACTGACGAGCGAACCGACTTGGTAGATACGGTTTGAACGCACAGTTGTCTTTATTCCTGTACATCAGATGTGAGGGTCTGATGCACATTAGCCATTTGAAAACTGGCACAAGTAATGAAGTCCTCCTTTTGCCTCTATCTTTAAATTGTACACCGAGGCAATCGGCTGGAACTTGTGGCCTTGTGCAGAAAAAGTTCCATCCATGAGAATAGTTCAGTACTGCTCGGTTATCTACCACTGTAGTTGCAGTCCACGTGGCTTTATTGAATTTTTGGAGGAAGACCTCCGCATTATCTCCAGGGCCTGGTGGCAACAAACTACAGTTATGATGTAATAGCCAGCCCATCAGATAAGTATAGGGCATCTCTACCTTAGGAAAATCTCTTCGGTGAGGAGCATTGTTGATTAGCTCATCACCAAAGGTCCGTAAACCTGCATTTATTTGACACACCATTGCCGATAGCAGGTTGACTCTGACCTTGAACACCAAACGTACTGCCGGCCATAATACGTTTCGATAAATTCTGTCAGCTGTGCTAATCCCTGGCACGACCCATCTTCGCAGCCACAAAAAAAGAAAGCCTGTGAGCAAGGCTTCTCTCGAGATCTTCTGACTGTCGTGCCTCAGATAACTCAAGGTTTCAGTCCCCACGGGGATGTCTCTAGTCTTAGTGGTCAGATATTGATCTGAAGACTTATGTGTGATCATCAAACTGTGGATCAGATCTGAAGGAATTATTGAACAAGGGTTGATGGTTGGAGCCTTGTTTTCTTGGAATCTCCTCTGGTCGTTCTTGGATATCCTATTCTCGTGGTAGAATAAATAGGTTGTCCATTTATTAGTATATGCCAAATGCGACCAACTTTCATACATAGTGGTGCAAATTAGAAAATGGCACATTAATTCTTGATACACTTTGACTAGATCAGGATTCTTCTTGCTGATCTCTGCTAGTTCCTGGTTGGAGGGAACATACTCTTCATAGGGAGCTTCACCCATCGGCAGCTTAGAGATGAATTGCATCTCGTGCAGGGCAAAACCCATCTCACCTAATGGGGTTACAAAAGTTCCTGTTGAACTGATATACAACTCCATCAGAGCCAAGAACCGGTTACTGTTCATCGATATACCCTGACTCATATAGGCTACTGCTTCATAAAGGCCGATGGCTTCCAGATCAGTCTTGAAGTTCTTCAATATCCAAGCACTAAGTTGGATACAGTTCTGATTGTAAGGAGTCAACCATCCTGGTAGCCTAGGGTTGGCCTGAGGATATAATACTGAGGCCTTCATGAACTTGTTGATGAACATTGGGGTCTGCACCGGTTGGATCAGAGCTGAATCTTCACTCGGTGTGAATCCAGGCAATAGATCGGAGAAAGGGACGACACCACCACTAGGAGTACTGATGTGGTAGCCCATTTCATTGGCCCCATCCCTCTTGAAAATAATTCTTCCCGGTCTACCATGACTGTGGGGGGTCAGGTTCCATAGCATCTGTCGTAGATGGGTGGCATGTACGAATGCAGATAAGGGATAATCTCTGGCCATATCTGGGAGATACATTGTCCTCTCTCCAAACTTAAACACCTAAGCCTCCTTCTTGGGGTGTGTTTGTGATTGGAAATCTATAGCGTCCCCAAATAGGAAGACAGGCTTCATTAATTGTTGGTCATCTAACGATACCAGCAATTCTCCATTTATTATTGACAACAGCATTCTGTCCCCCTGAGCAGCTATTAGTTGTTGTCTCCCTTCATGGTATTGTGGATCTAATTGAGGGAATTCCACATGGGACAAATTCTCCAAGTAATTTGAGCCCACCATACCAGCTGGTGAGCCAAATATTTCTGCAAGAGGATGAATCTGCAAGTCCACTACCAAAAGAAAGAGAAAAATCAAGTTAGTAAAAATCTAATTTAAATTTTTATGTAGATGTCTTAGTCTGAATTTTACGCATAAAAATTAAAGACTCTGTACTGGAGAGCTTGACTATGTAAACTTTACGCTTATGCGCAAAAATTAAGTGCAAGAGTTCTTTGTTTTACGCAAAGTCTTTCACTTGTGATTTTATGCTCGCACGAATGAACGTGAGCATATTTTGTTTTTACGCAGGTACGAATGAACGTGAGCGTATTTTTTTTTACGCTGGCATGAATGGACGTGAGCGTATTTTGATTTTTACGCTGGCACGTATTAACGTGAGCATATTTTGTTTTTACGCTGGCACGAATGGACGTGAGCTTATTTTAATTTTTATGCTGGCACGTATTGACGTGAGCGTATTCTGCTTTTACGCTGGCATGTGTAGACGTGGGCGTATTTCTTATTTTTTACGCTGACACGTATAACGTGGGCGTATTTTGTTATTTTAATTTCTACGCTGACACGTATAAACGTGGGCGTGAAGTTTAGGATTCGAGTCTTCTTCTTCTCCGACGAACTCATGACCGAATTAGGGTGTTCTACCTTTCATGGCCGGAGCCACTGTGCGGTTGGTCTTGCGGGGTATTTCCGATGATGCGACGGCGGTTCCCGTGCGTTCGCTTCTCGACAAAGCAGCGGCGGGCTTCTTTTCCTTGGCGCCAGCGGTGGTTTTGCTCTTGGGGGCCATTGATTCGAACTGAGAGTATGAAGAAGAAGAGAGTAAAGAAAGATCGAGATTAAGAGAATGAGTAAAGTTCTCTCTCTATCGGCAAGGCTCTATTTATAGAGAATATTTGAAATCGGTTCAAATTCCCGAAATTTATGCTGACTGTTGGATATCCCGAATATTACGCTTCTGAGTCGACCATTGGGTATCCCGAACTTTACGCAGACTGTTAAGTATCTCGAATTTTACGCAGACTGATGGGTATCCCGAATTTTATGCGAACTATTGGATATCTCAGATTTTTACGCTTCTGTTCAAAGTATTTCAAATCTTAGAAAAATTTGAAAACTTTAAAAGGGGTCTTGTAGAAGCATAAATAAATTTCATATACCAAGTCAAAGAAGTTGAGAGCTTTGCACAAGTCAAACGCAATCAGAATCAAATTTTACGCAGAGGGCAAACAGGGTAAACTCTACGCGAACGACTTTACGCGAGAGGCATCCTCAAACTTTACGCGGATGACAGGCTGTCAGACTGCATTTAATGTGCATGATTTTGATCTGACAGAATGATTTTCTGACAAAAAATTACACAGAAGCCGCGAAGATCTTTTCATCAAACCCAACGTTTGTCGTTTAGTGTGCAGATGGGCTACTTTACGCTCAAGAGATTGCTTCTTTTACGAACGAAAGCTATTCGAGTTTTTACGCTCAAGGCTTCTGTGCGCGTAGAGTTTATTTGAGCTAATTTTACGCTCAAGGCTACTTTTCATCCACTTTACGCGGAAAGTTTATTTTTAGTTATTTTACACCCAGTCTGCTACTTTACACAGGAAGTCTATTTTGGGTCATTTTTACGCCCAATCTTTTCTGGCTACATGAAAACGTGGTCTGCTTACGTGGCTTTCATGCCACACTGATCGAGGAACGTGTGAACGTGCTCTCCCTATTTTGTTTAAGTAGTGGGACACATGTCACCATGCGAAGAGATTAATACTCTATATAGGACACGTGTCATCACACGTAAAGGTTGATTTTCATCGTGGGTGACATTTACTTGCGTAGAGACCCAACTTTGTTGCTTTTTACGCACAGAGGGTCTAGTCTATAAATAGACTTTTTTTTAATACAAAACAAGATCAAGAAAGATACAGGAGAGGAGATTCTGAGAAAACTCATATTTTCAGATTGGTATTCCCAGAAGCATTTCTTCAACTTTTTCTCAAGAACAGGGTGAAGCAAAGCATGAAAGCATTCGACTGTGCCATCAGTACCGTTGTTCGATACCTTTCTGGTGACTTAGTTCTTCCGATTGTTCATCTTCTTCAAGCAGTTTTCTTCATCATCATCGTATGGTCCAAGGAACAAAGTGATCGCCCTCAGATCAGACTTCCATAGCAATACTTTCCAGAAACAATTTGTACTTTTATACTTTTTCTAGTTTTCTTTCAAAAGCCAATTTTAGGTATTTTGCTAAGTGAAACAAAATGACGACTCTGCTAGGGACGACTTTCTCCTCTGACGAAAAAGTAATTGCTCAATATGATGATGTATCGGTTGGATCGATAAAGAAGACTCTGGTTGTTCACTTCGACCAGACTGCTTACCAAGAAATGCTCTGAACTGGGGTAGTACTCGCTGCTCCAATGTTCAAAAATCGTGGAAGGCACGAAAAGTTTGGATTCCTAAGTCCAAAGCATCCTCGGATCTCCCTGCTGTCTCTAAAGGCAATGGAATCCTTCCCACTCCTATTGTGGAGGCTCCCGTCTGTGACGAGGCAGTCTCTACTTCAGTGATGCGCCCCAGGCGTAAAAATCAGTCTTCCGTCTATGACGTGGTAGACTCCCAAGTTTTACGCTCTACGCGTAAAAATCAGTCTCCCGTCTACGACGTGGTAGACTCCCAAGTTTTACGTTCTGCGCGTAAAAATTAGTCTCCCGTCTGTGACATGGTAGACTCTCAAATTTTATGCTCTGCGTGTAAAAATCAGTGGGTGTCACGACCCGTACCCACTGTGAGGGTACGAGACGTAACGACGTCCAGCCTACGCCGCAGTGTCGGCGGTAGAACGCTGTCCTAGGTCTCAATGCATTTAGCAGTATAAGGCTAAACAGTTTATACTCCCCGAATGGGAGTGACATAGCAGAATGTAAACTCAATCACAACTAAGGAAGAATAAGCACGATATGAAGTAGAACTCAAATGAAATACAGATGATCAGAAGAGTCTAAGTGTCTAAGATAACATCTCAGCAAACATCCAGAAATACAAAGTCTCAACTACAGAGTATGGAAGAATATATACAATCCAGATCTCAATGACAGAAATAAAGCCTAACTAAACTAGTCCCAAGACAACATAAGTAAGATAAAGCTTAACTAAACTAGTTTAGGCAGTAGGGGTAATGTCATCAGCTAGAGCTGGGTCCTCCTGAGAGTCCAGCTCACAAGTGTCGTCTAGGGCTGTCCCATAGAAAGTATCAACACCAGCCTCATCCTCGTCCTCTGTAAAATTTTCAACAGGTCCAGTCAGGACGGAAGCGAGCACAATACATCTCAACAGTTCATATCAGGTTAGAAAATATAATCATGCAGTAAAGTAAGATACAGGAACTGAAGAAGGTACAAAATGTAAACAGAGAGAAAACTGTAATAGAAATATCTACTATAAGTAGAGAACTAACAGTGGCTAGTGAGTCAGAGTACAATATAAACATGTGAATGGCATAGGAGATTCTGATGAGACACTAAGGAGGTGATCAGGTGAGATACTACTTGGATATTATTCACATGTCTACTTCTACTCCCCCATACCCCCAATCAATACACAAGGATTCAGCCAGGTTATGTTATGATTCCATGCAAAGGCCCACAAGGGGTGATACATGGAGGGCCCATAAATGGGTGATCTAAAAATGCCCATAAATGGGTGATTCAAAGAAGACTCTGTGATCATGAGAGTACATGTCACAAGTGATCAATGAACCGAGAAGCATAGTGATACACCATGTAAGTGAAACGCACAGAATATGTAGTATACGATGCTCCCTGAGGGGATAACATCTCAAGAAGGGATCCATATTGTACTAATCCGTGTGACCAACGTGACAGTATCAAGTAAAGTAATTTAAAGCAGGAAAATAATTCTAAACAGGATATGAAATGATCAGAGAATGTACTCGCCTGGTATCTGAGTGTCCAGGATGAAAGTACTGTCCGAGGAGTGGTGTCTGGCTCCTATTTAGAACAGCACAAGTCACAACAAGTCCAGAATGGTAAAAATGAAGTTCTACTATGCACTCTACATGAGTCTAGGTCAAACTAGGCCAAAGTCAACTCTTGGTCAACTCTGGTCAACCCTAGAAGTCAACTAGGTCAACTATGGTCAAACTAGGTCCAACAAGTCTAAATTAGGTCAAACAAGTCATTCTAGGTCTAAACAAGTCTAGGCTATGTTAAACTAGGTTTAACAGTCATTCTAAGTCCTAACAAGTCCATATTGGTCAATACACTACAATACTAGACTATACTAACATCACACATTGCATCCATAGGCTATGGGCCCAATCCTCTAGGCACTAGCCATACACTAGGCCATAACTCATGCAGAGTCATAGCCATGTAGGCCATGAGCTAATACAACATAGCCTATAGGCCAACACCATATATATATATATATATATATATATATATATATATATATATATATATATATATATATATATATACATATACAATAGGATATGCCTAGTACTCTAGCTATCACACATATAGAATCCCCTTACACTTACACTACCATCCCACATTCACATTAGATTAGACATTGGTATTTACTCATAGACATACATACACACATATATATGAATATGTATACATAGAGAAGAGGAAAACTATGAGATGTGTGTGTGTTTTATGAACAAAAGTGTGTGGGTGAGAGTAGGCAATAAGTGACAGGAAAATATGTGTTAGAGGGTGTGTTAGAGGATATGTGAACTTGTGTATTTGTGTGTGGATAAACAATTGTGTGTGTGAGTGTCAATAGAATATAGAGTGTGTGTTAGAGTGTAAACCTGTGTAATAATCTGGGAATTAGGAAGCATATGCCAGTGCCCAATGAAACAGTGTAGGGTTAAACAGGAACCTGTGTATGTGAACATGATTAATAAGGAACCCAAGTCCCTGTGTGTGTGTATATGCCACAGAGTTGTGTGTTAGAAGGAAACTGGAAATCAGATTTTTGGAATCAAGACAGTGAGCTCTCAGGTCTATAGACTGTGTGTGTGTGTGTCTGTGATCCCGAAAACAGTGAAGAATGCATGAAATTGTGTGTATCACATGAACATGTGTGCTGTATATGTGTGTGTGTTGATTCAGTCCTAGGAAAATGACAGGAATACATGACAGGTAATGAAACAGTGAGCTTACTATTTTCCCTGGAAATCAGAAATCAATGTAGGGTGTCTAATGTGTTCATGTGATCAGGATTAAGTCAAACAGGAAAAGAATTGACAGGCAACAAGTAAAATTTGTATTTAATCTAGTTAAGGAAAGGAAACCAAATTAGTGTGTAGTGTACATAGAAACATATCAGTGATACTCACTGATATTACACTGTATCAGTAAACAAGAACTCTATTTCATGAAAATTCGATTATGAAATCAACCTAAAACTGAGAATTGAATCAAATCATGATGTCTAGTATTCAACATATTAAATTACAACTAATACATGGCATTAACAGGAAATATTAGTGAAGGAAAAACCAGTGTCTGTGTGCAATTTAAAATCAGGGATTGACAGTTAATATAAAGCAATTTCAACATTGAAACCCAACTCAACACCATATCCCATTCCAACATAAGCTTATTTGAATGTGTAAATTAAACTAACAGAGATTAGGGAAATGAGTTAGGACATGATTTAGCATGCAATTTAATCACTATTTAACAGGTTTAACCACAGGAAAATATGAACAATGTATTCACTGATACACTGCTGTATCAGTCAAAATGCATCCAAACCACATTCGATTTCCCAATCCATTTAGCATTTCAAGAAGAACATATAATTGGTAATTAATGGTGGGTATTAGTGTGTGTCACATACACAAAGTGGTGTCCTAAAACAGGACACACGAGTGTCCAAAACAAATCACACGCACGCACGAGCCTGCACGAGCTTGCGTGACCAGTGCACGTGTCCGCACGCACCCGACACGCATTCTCAGGACACGAAACCTCGGGGATGACACGACAGTCACTGCCCCTTGCTTCACGTCCAACCACACGTGTCCACGTGCTCTGTGCACTGAGCACGAGCACGCTGGTAGCAGGGGAAGGCAACCCGCGCGCGCGTGTGGTGCACCCCGCGTGTGCAGGTGTCCAAATCGACACGACACGACACAGAAAACACCACAGTCCACCAAAAATGTGTAAGCGACATCAAAACTCAACTTCCTAATCTAACACTTATTGTAGCCTCCTTTCCCGGAATTTTTGAAAATATTTTTTTATTATTATTTATTTGTTTTAAATAGTAATTTTAGAATTTTATGAATAATTATTTAGTTAATTATTACGGTGGATGATTTTAGCCATGGTCGAGTTTTGAAGTACAAGACGACTAAGAATCATGGCACGGATAGTGCAGTGGCGTGCCTTGACTAGTGTATTAGCCATGCCAAGAAAGACCCAGCCATAGGGATGTCCTAACTAGGAAAACCAGGCCAAGTTGTGACATGACTATTATAAATAGTTAATTATTTATTATTATTATATTATTTGACGTTGAGTGACCCGGTTGAACCAAATTGGCCAGGCTGGACCCAAACCAAGCCAAAGCCCAGGCAGTTATGTAGTACATCCCAAAACGACCGTGTAGACATGCATTGGGTGGTAGTATTTTAATTCAGTAACCTAGTAGACGTTTTTCCCAAATTGTAGTTAAATATATATTATGAGTTCCGATATTTTAGTAAATAATTTCCTTTAACAAACATTTTCGACTCTATGTAATTTATTTAAATTATATATATATTTGTGTGTGTATATATATAGAGTAAATAATTGGATATATAAATGTATATGTGAATAGATATGTGTATATGTGAATATGTATATAAATATGTATATATATGTATGTACATAATATATGTGTGTACGTATATGTATGTATAAATATACATCAGCTACGTGTATATACATGGAAGTTATGTATATATATAAATATATATATTATACGTGTATATGTGTATATATGTATATATATTATACACGTGTGTATGGATATACATATATATAAATAGATATTATATACGTATGTAAGTGTGTGTGTGTGTATATATATATATATATATATATATATATATATATATATATATATATATATAAATATATATATAAATATGCGAATATCATATATATATATATAGATGTATACGTATATGTATACATAAATATCTATATGAATATATGTGTGTTTTGAATACATATAGGTATATATGTATAAATATACATATATTGTTAAATGAATTAGAAAAAGAAAAAGAAATGATTTATAAAAGAATACAAAGCCAACTTTCCAGAGCCCTTAGCAACCAAGCCAGGCTCGGCCCAGCAGAGCCCCACCCGAGTGGGCAGGCCCACAAGGCCAGCAACTCAGCAACCGAACCTTAACCCGCTCGATCAGGTACAGTCGAACAAATATATATACGTGGGGAGAAATCAAGTTCGAGAGAAACTCGAAACAAAACCCTAACAACTCTCCCAACGCCGACCCTCGCCAACACTGGGCGCCTTCCCCGTGCGCACGCGCGCGCCAGCAAATGGCCGCCGTCGGCGCGGCACGGCCGGAGCAGAGCCGCACGGCCGCGCGCAGTGGACAACAGACCCCGACAGCAGCAGTGAAAGTTGTGAGCGCGACTTCGTTGAGACGTTTCGTCGGACACGGTGGACCGTTTTGCGAGCCGTTTGATCTGGTATACTCGCAACCTATACGAGTTTAATCATCTTCAAATACATTCCTTTAGATTGCATTAATCAGTCCGAAAAACCCTCTCAAAAATCGACGAAAATCTGTTTGAAACAGAGCAGTTTTCGAAAGCGAAACCACTGTTTTGGAAGGCCAAAATTGGCCAATCCAGTTAGGTATTTCAAAATCTAATTGAACAACTATTTAGACAACATATACATGATCACAACCCTTTTGATAGACTCTATTTTCGTAAGGGAGGTAGGAAGTTATTTGATTCCGAAGTTTACCGAAAAACCCGTTTTCAGAATATTAAAAATCATGAAATTGTTCCACACGACGTGCGTCCCGCCAAACCGGACGACGTGGTCGCGAACCGAAGACATCGAAAGCTGCATAATGGCTTCGTGGTCGTGTGGGCTTTGGCGGAATTCAAATTAGTCGCGTGTGCGCGACGAATTTGATACGTATCCGTCGAAATTCACAGTATCGTGCACTTTGCAAATTTCTCAATTACTTTGTGCACGCTCGTCGGATCGAGACAAAACTTGCGCCAACAGAACCGTATCATTTTTCTGGTCTGATATGCCAAGTTTGGTCCAATTCTGAGACAGTTGAATCCGACGTCGTTTTGCGGGCCCTACGGTCCCACTCAACGGACGATTTTGTGTTCGGCCCGCCGGAATCCAACTCTGGACATACGGTTGGGTTCGTATCGGAAAACTGGATCCGTAGACATATAGTTTGACGACTTTAGAGACCGTTGACTCTGGCACGCTTTTCGGTGCAAAGCGGGTCCAACGGCGGACATCGTTTTTGCCCAAAATTACCGTTTTGTCCCTGTGTCCAGAATTGGACTTAAGGATAGGCAATCCTAGCTAATTTGACTATTCTGAGAACGTTGGTACTGTTTATTTCAGCATCTGGATACTTCTGCATGTGTTGATTGATTGTGGCTCATTGAGTGGTAAATTGGTTTCTCCAGCTAAGGATCTCAGGCAAGTGCACTTTCTGATTGCTTTCCGATTCATAGTAGTCTTTTCATTTCATGTCTATACATATATCTTGCTGTTTGTTGACACGCTCGTCCCACGGAGTAGTCGGGAGGGGAAATATCTTAGTACACATGTGAACTACCCAGAAATATCTCCAAAATGTCTATTATTGCATGATAGCAGCTGCACACGACACGTGCAGTGAGCCGGAGTTACCCCCTAGCCGTTCACATGTCGAAACAGATATTTCACACCACCTAGATAGATGTCTTTTATTAGTTTTTCCTTGTTTATTTCTCTATCGTGCTATGTCATCAGTTTTCTTACTAGCTTTCATATTCCATATGCTATTTTCATGTCTTGTTAATTCTTTTGTGTTTTGCATTGTCGTCGGTTTGTGTACTTGTTACATTCCTGACTGGAAACCAACATTTTTCAGGTTTAGCCGCTATCACTCTTAGCACTGGGGAAGACTTGGGTATGCTGAAGATAACCTAGAAATAGAAAGCAATTGTACCAATTTCATTAATTATAAACTCTTGTATTTTCTTTAATTATAAATGTTGTAATAAATGTATAATTGTGAATGAGCATCAAATGTTATTTCTTGAGCATTATTTCTTGCGGGCTTGACAGCGTTCTACCACCGACTCTGCGGCGTAGGCTGGCTTGGACACGTCTCGTATCCGAAAAGCGGGTGCGGGTCGTGACACTTATCCAAATATCGATCGAAATGTCCACTGTAGCATTTCATCGAACACCTGCGCACGACACTGATATGTGTCCGATTTGGACACGTACAGGACACGAAATTAGCAAACTCTATTCCTACAGAACCAGGACACCTAGGGGTAGGTGTTTATGCAAAGAAACCCTAGTTTTAATGGGGGAATAGGATTTTACCTATGTGTGTTCTTCAACACAAAAAGCTACTTCAAAGGGGATCTCCAAAAGCCACCCAAATCCTCCAAATTGTCCCAAACCTGTGATGTGAATCCACAAACAGTAGTAGAACAGTAATTAGAGTGCTATGGAAGAAATCCCAATGAAAATAGAGCTCTATTGATTAATCTATGGAGAAATGAAGTGTAGGCTCACCTTGTCCTTAGAAAAAATGATGAACTACGGAAAAGAGGCACAACTTCCTAAAATGATACTATATAGGTAAGAGGGGGTCTATGGTCGACCACTAGGCTAGGTTTAGGGTTTTTGGAATGCAGCCTAGGGCTAGCAATGCATCATGACTAATGAGTGGTCTAGATTCTAGGGCTCTTTCCTAGTCCATTTGCAAATCACTCTATTTAACTAAACTTGACTTAAACCTATGTAATCAATACTAACTAAAACTCAAAGTGACTAACTAGACTAGCTATGACTAATCTAGGTTAGGTCCAATCTAGGTTAGGGCTAAACACAATACAAGACAATCAATTAAATAATATTTAAATCACACCATTCTAAATAATTATTTTAAATTCCAAATAATATATATTAAGTTCAAATAATTCAAAATGACAAAAATACCCTCAAACTAAAAATGATAAATAAAATACCCTATTCACGTGGCTAGGATCTAGGTCACTATCTCTAGGGTTACACTAGCAAAATACCAAATCACAAGTCATGATTTTAAATAATTTAAAAATAATTAAAAATTACCAAAAATCATAATATGAAATAAATATCAATAAATAATAATTATAATTACAAAATTTTAAAATTACCCTCATCTGGAAAATTGGGTGTTACAATCCTACCCACCTTATAAAAAATTTCGTCCTCGAAATTAAGATGATCGCACCCCCTTCTAGGTCAAACATAGTCAAGGGTCAATCACTAGTCAATTTCTCAACATCCAAGTACTTGGTCATCAGCTGGTCTTAGGATTTTATCTATGCTAGCTACCTAGGGTTGGCAATCAGAATTTAGCAAAAAGAGAAACTCTATAATAGGCTAGCTCTTAACTTCCCAATCCTATCAGGGCTGATACTATAAATCTCATAAGCTACAGGTTTATAAACACACATTCCCCACATCAAGGACCAACCTATATATATATATCCACAGTTGATACTAATGGGGGTAACATCCCTATTTTCCGACAATACAAGTCCTAAGAATTTTATCTAAACCATGCAATTTGAAGGAATAGCATACAGGGTCAGGGCATATTGTAGCAGTTGGAAGTCTCACCTAGGTGCACTGGTCATTCTAGGTCAAAACAGTACTATGGTATCAACACACAAGCAATCTAGGGTGTCCTAATTGGGAAGGTAAGGAAACACAACCATCAAGGTTGTAAGGGTTGTCTATCATCCTATATAAAAAAATTAGTCATTAACAAACAACTGAGAAATTATTAAAAGGTTACTATTCCATAAAATGGTAAAAATTAAAAATTTAGGCACAACAAATCACAAATAGATTTTTGTCTTGACACGATCTAAATTGATCAATTTTGGGATAAATTGAGATTTGGGCAAGATGGGGAATCAACGAAATCAAGTATGAGCACGAGCATCCAATGATGAAGATCCAGGTCATGATTAAATTTAATTCAACTGGATACGAATACGAGGTTCATAGGCGATAAAATAATTCCAAGAAGAATTGTCAAGGCTGTTGCGGATAAGATTTCTAGGACAAGTTTAACTATGTCTCCATCCACGTAGATTAATATGAAAAGAGAACCAAAACGCAATAGGTTGATCAGACCATCATACGCCGGTTCTGATTAGACAACATGTTAGTGGGTGCGCACCCAATAAAATATGTCATGATCAAGCTCGAAAATGATAAGCTTGTAAAACTAAGGATAATTAGCAGCATAAGATATAAGTAAGGGTGGTAGTGATGAACGATGATACATAGTCCAGATTCTTAACTAAATGGGTCAAGCAATTAAGATAAGGTACAAGGTTAAGCATTTAAGGAATCAAGCAGAACATCATCACATGTCGGGTCGAAGGAATTGAGTCAAGGCTAGATCTCTAATTGAAATCAGGAATTAATTCAGTATCATGGTAGAGGTTATAGTTTAGCCATTTGACCAGAAAATTATATCAAGAAAATAGAGTACAAGGAGACGGGTTTTAGTAGGACATGATATACCTACACGAAGGTGAGTTCGTCTAGGTCTTGCATATAAGATTTGTTGGAGGGTAACAGCTAGTATTACATTTCGAATGTCAAGGTCACGATAAGGAACGTCAAAGGATCTCAAATAGAAAGTGGGGGTTCAAGAGGTGGTAAATAAATGCACAAGATAAGGAAAATCAAGTTAATCATCTGTTTCTGATACCCTTAAGTTCATCTGGTCATAACTTGTCAATCGTATCCTTACCTCACCAGTCTCCATATAAAAATTTAACCTTTATCTAAGCCTTTACCACGACTACCGTAGGCAATTTTCAATTTCCAAACATTACTCATGAAGCATAGCCTTCACATTTAGGAATCAACATTAACCATTTATTTAAATTTTTAAATTCTTTCACCTTGTCTTAAATTTGGCCCGAAACCTCTAAATCCCATTTTATGAATTCCTTGAACTTGTTCAAATGGTTCTCCTCGTGTTATTTAATTTAAATACCTTTAGGCCTTACAAAACTTATCCTTCATCATAAAATCAACTTCCGTATTTTCTTCGACATACACCTTTGAATATTATTCAACAAAAAAAATTTCCACAACAATCTCTAAATTTATATAACTTTATGTTCCCTCTATCCCTAGTCATTTTCTTGCAATATCTTGTTCAATATCCTTATTGAATGTAATTAATTTCTCTTTTCCATTACCAATCTTCTATATAGCCTTAGGGTAAAACTTCCCAAGGATCAATAACCAGAGTTTCGAGGTTCTCAAATCTAGGTTGACCTTGAATATCCTCATTAGTTTGAACACACCTATAAACTATCTCAAAACCCCAAAATCTCCCTAAGTGTGATTGTTTCCAGATTGGTAGTATACATCTCTTGATTCTATTCGAGACCTTTACCACATTTCTATCTCAAGGTTTCAATATTGAACACTCCATATTTTGATTTCCTCTAGATCATTAAATAATAATCAGTTATGTCTCCTCTGAGCTACATGATTCACGTCACTTCTTCAGTCTTTCCCAGGCAGAAGATATGAAGATTCAAGGGTTTCGAGGTACATCTGGTAGGGATGATAAGATATGGGTGATTGGTGTAATTAGACAGAGTTTAAGATAAGAAGAAAATAAGAATGCAAGGAAATAATGGCAAGAATGAATAATGAAGATCTGTTCTTCTCATCTGTTCAAACGAGATGAACCCATCAAGCCCAAATTCAATAGCAAGAATGAGGGTGAATCCAAACAAGAGGAAAAAGGAATTCCACTTGAAGATCAAAATGAGTTTCTCAGGGGTCGTCCCAGGAATCTCCCAAAGAATCCTAAATGTGATTGAGTGCCTTGGATTTAAAAATATTAAACACAAAATTAAAATCAACAACTACAGAATTTTATCAAAATTATCAACTAATACCAGGATTCAAAGTTCTACAATGAATCCACCAAAATCAAATTCAAATCAAGAAAAAAAAGGTGAATCAAAATAAGGGGAAGGGAGTTTAATCAGAGTTCAAAATGAGATTCTCAAGGGTCATCCCAGGAATCTCTCAAGGAATCCTAACCGTGATTGAGTATCCTCTCATCCTAACATCTTAATTTCTAAATCCTATAGCAGGCTCGTAGTAGTATAACTAAGACGTTGGGCGACTACGAAATCGCACTAATGCAAATCTCGGACCTGCATGGGCCACCACTAAAAACGTGTCACGACCCGCACCCACTGTGAGGGTACGAGATGTAACAACGCCCAGCATATGCCGCAGTATCGGCGGTAGAACGCTGTCCTAGGTCTCAATTCATTTAACTGTATAAGGCTAAACAGTTTATACTCCCCGAATGGGGGTGACATAGCAGAATGTAAACTCAATCACAACTAAGAAAGAATAAGCACGATATAAAATAGAACTCAAATGAAATACAGATGATCAGAAGAGTCTAAGTGTCTAAGATAACATCTCAGCAAACATCCAGAAATACAAAGTCTCAACTACAGAGTATGGAAGAATATATACAATCCAGATCTCAATGACAGAAATAAAGTCTAACTAAACTAGTCCCAAGACAACATAAGTAAGATAAAGCCTAACTAAACTAGTCTAGGCAGTAGGGGTAATGTCATCAGCTAGAGCTGGGTCCTCCTGAGAGTCCAGCTCACAAGTGTCATCTAGGGTTGTCCCATAGAAAGTATCAACACCAGCCTCATCCTCATCCTCTGTAAAATTTCCAACAGGTCCAGTCAGGACGGGAGCGAGCACAATACTTCTCAACAGTTCATAGCAGGTTAGAAAATATAATCATGCAGTAAAGTAAGATACAGGAACTGAAGAAGGTACAAAATTTAAACAGAGAGAAAACTGTAATAGAAATATCTACTATAAGTAGAGAACTAACAGTGGCTAGTGAGTCAGAGTACAATATAAACATGTGAATGGCATAGAAGATTCTGATGAGACACTAAGGAGGTGATCATGTGAGATACTACTTGGATATCATTCATATGTCTACTTCTACTCTCCCATACCCCCAATCAATACACAAGGATCCAGCCAGGTTATGTTATGATTCCATGCAAAGGCCCACAAGGGGTGATACATGGAGGGCCCATAAATGGGTGATCTGGAAATACCCAGAAATAGGTGATTCAAAGAAGACTCTGTGATCATGAGAGTACATGTCACAAGTGATCAATGAACCGAGAAGCATAGTGATACACCATGTAAGTGAAACACACAGAACATGTAGTATACGATGCTCCCTGAGGGGATAACATCTCAAGAAGGGATCCATATAGTACTAATACGTGTGACCAATGTGACAGTATCAAAGAAAGTAATTTAAAGCAGGAAAATAATTCTAAACAGGATATAAAATGATCAGAGAATGTACTCGCCTGGTATCTGAGTGTACAAGATGAAAGTACTGTCCGAGGAGTGGTGTCTGGCTCCTATCTAGAACAGCACAAGTCACAACAAGTCCAGAATGGTAAAAATGAAGTTCTACTATGCACTCTACATGAGTCTAGGTCAAACTAGGCTAAAGTCAACTCTTGGTCAATTCGGGTCAACCCTAGAAGTCAACTAAGTCAACTATGGTCAAACTAGGTCCAACAAGTCTAAATTAGGTCAAACAAGTCATTCTAGGTCTAAACAAGTCTAAGCTATGTTAAACTAGGTTTAACAATCATTCTAAGTCCTAACAAGTCCATATTGGTCAATACACTACTATACTAGACTTTACTAACATCACACATTGCAGCCATAGGCTATGGGCCCAATCCTCTAGGCACTAGCCATATACTAGGCCATAACTCTTGCATAGTCATAGCAATGTAGGCCATGAGCTAATACGACATAGCCTATAGGCCAACACCATATATATATATATATATATATATATTTATATATATCAATGTATTCACATATATGAGTATATATATATATCTACATATACAATAGGATATGCCTAGTACTCTAGCTATCACACATATAGAATCCCCTTACACTTACACTACCATCCCACATTCACATTAGATTAGACATTGGTATTTACTCATAGACATACATACACACATATATATGAATATGTATACATAGAGAGGGGGAAAACTATGAGATGTGTGTGTGTTTCATGAACAAAAATGTGTGGGTGAGAGTAGGCAATAAGTGACAGGAAAATATGTGTTAGAGGGTGTGTTAGAGGATATGTGAACTTGTGTATGTGTGTGTGGATAAATATTTGTGTGTGTGAGTGTCAATAGAATATAGAGTGTGTGTTAGAGTGTAAACCTGTGTAATAATCTAGGAATTAGGAAGCATATGCCAGTGCCCAATGAAACAGTATAGGGTTAAACAGGAACCTGTGTATGTGAACATGATTGATAAGGAACCCAAGTCCCTGTGTGTGTGTATATGCCACAGGGTTATGTGTTAGCAGGAAACTGGAAATCAGATTTTTGGAATCAAGACAGTGAGCTCTCAGGTCTATAGACAGTGTGTGTGTGTGTGTGTGTGTGTGTGTGTGTGTGTGTGTGTGTGTGTGTGTGTGTGTGTGTGTGTGTCTGTGATCCCGAAAACAGTAAAGAATGCATAAAATTGTGTGTATCACAGGAACATGTGTGCTGTATGTGTGTGTGTGTTGATTCAGTCCTAGGAAAATGACAGGAATACATGACAGGTAATAAAACAGTGAGCTTACTATGTTCCCTGGAAATCTGAAATCAATGTAGGGTGTCTAATGTGTTCATGTGATCAGGATTAAGTCAAACAGGGAAAGAATTAACAGGCAACAAGTAAAATTTGTACTTAATCTAGTTAAGGAAAGGAAACCAAATCAGTGTGTAGTGTACATAGAAACATATCAGTGATACTCATTGATATTATACTGTATCAGTAAACAGGAACTCTATTTCATAAAAATTCGATTATGAAATCAACCTAAAACTGAGAATTGAATCAAATCATGATGTCTAGTATTCAACACATTAAATTACAACTAATACATGGCATTAACAGAAAATATTAGTGAAGGAAAAACCAGTGTCTGTGTGCAATTTAAAATCAGGGATTGACAGTTAATATAAAGCAATTTCAACATTGAAACCCAAATCAACACCATATCCCATTCCAACATAAGCTTATTTGAATGTGTAAATTAAACTAACAGAGATTAGGGAAATGAGTTAGGACATGATTTAGCATGCAATTTAATCACTAATTAACAGGATTTAACCACAGAAAAATATGAACAGTGTATCCACTGATACACTGCTGTATCAGTCAAAATGTATCCAAACCACATTCGATTTCCCAATCCATTTAGCATTTCAAGAAGAACATATAATTGGTAATTAATGGTGGGTATTAGTGTGTGTCAAATGCACAAAGTGGTGTCCTAAAATAGGATACACGAGTGTCCAAAACAAATCACACGCACGTACGAGCCTGCACGAGCTCGCGTGACCAGTGCACATGTTCGTACGCACCCGACACGCATTCTTAGGACAAGAAACCTCGGGGATGACATGAAACTCACTGCCCCTTGCTTCACGTCCAACCACACGTGTCCACGTGCTCTGTGTACTGAGCACGAGCACGCTGGTAGCAGGGGAAGGCTACCCGTGCGCACGCGTGGTGCACCTCGCATGTGCACGTGTCCAAATCGACACGACACAGAAAACACCTCAATCCACCAAAAACGTGTAAGCGACATCAAAACTCAACTTCCTAATCAAACACTTAACCCAATATCGATCGAAATGCCCACTGTGGTATTTCGTCGAACACCTGCGCATGATACTGATACGTGTCCGATTTGGACACGTACAGGACACGAACCGTAACTTTTGATTAATCCAAATCTGACACGACTTGGCCAATGTTCTCATTTGCAACACAAGCTCGGTGTGCAACCAAATGATTCGACTTGTCCATTGTACCTCGTGCAATGATTTATTTCCACATCCTTTGCACCTCGTGCAATGATTTATTTTCGACATTTAGAGTCAATGCTCGAATCCGTGCAACACATTCGATATTAACTTTTATTTTCTTTGCATCGCATCATTCACAATTTAAATCGTTGTAATTGAAACAGTAATATTCTATGACTTTCATTATATCGATGCAATCGATATTTCTCATCTCAACTGTTGTATTGAAACAATAAACATTTTTATTCACATTTCATAACTTGTTGTACTTGCAGCAACAAATATCATAATTCATATCTCGCAACTTGTTGCACTTGCAGTAACAAATATTTCAAGGCTTGTTGCACTCAATGTAATAAACCTTTCATGAATTTCTCAGCAAATGTCATGTAATTTCCGAAACACATGCGGTAAAATTACACGACTTGTATTAGACTTATTGTATGGAACATCCAGTGCGGCATCAAGTAGAGTCAAGAGTGATTTGATTAGTGGTGGGCAACTTTTTGAAATTGAAACGAAACAAGCATCCTGAGAAAATTGAGCCTAGAGCTCTGATACCAATTTGTCATGCTCTAACCCGAAAAATTGCTCGTCCTCGCATCAATTTATCCGAATCATCGTCCTCGCTTGGACGTGATACTGTACGAGTCTGGAGTTGCACTCGTATAAGGCAAGATGATAAGTTTTAAAATGGTTACCTTTGATTTGATATTAGCACCGGAAGAAAACATAGTGTACGAAACAATTCTCTTTATTGATAAATGAACTGAGATTACAAAGGCTTTCAATAGCCTAACTGAATTTGCCAGATTAGCTAGAACACTCAAGTTCTCTCTTGACCACAAAGAATTTCACCGTTCCATACATCATGCCTTCTATATCTCGGCCACATCAATCTTGTTGCAAGTCCGAACGTCAATGCGATCGTATGCTTCAAAAGCTACGGCATACTCAGCACGATCAAGCGAAGCTTCGCCACAAGCAGAATGTATCCTAAAGCTGTGAGCGATCTAGTGGGAGTTTATTACTTTCATCCTCACTGTACTGATCAAAAACCTACTTAAATAAATCGACATTTGTTGTGTATTGATTCATGCAACATACAATTTTAGTTATCTTTCTATCTTCTCCTTAGGATCTATTTTATGGCATATTCGAAAGTAGTAAAGCATGATATCATGGTAAGCATGTTATTTTGATTCGCATAAGCAAGCAGACAACCAATAGCAATCTCGTGTTGTTTCGTGACTTCTTACCAAATATTGACGTACTCGCCCTTGTACTGACGCAATGTGAATACGCCTCATTCCTTCCCTGTCATGTTATAAGTGCTCTGTGCAGGAGCTCTGTGTTTCAGCACTTTTTATCCACCGTTCCTTAACTATATGAAGGTCATTGGTGTATCCGCACTGGAATGGACTAACTTGTTTCTCTTTTCTTTTCTTTTATTTTCTTTTCTCAAACTGGATAACCCGACGTCCTTCCCGTATGGGTTGCTGGCCCAATATTCGAAGGATGCCGAACTTATCATCGATTGTGGCTTATCACACCAGTGGCAGATCACAAGTCATACCAAAAGATGTACACCAACAATAATTATTCATGCCTCCTGGGTCGAACGGTCCTAGTGACCCAGTATTTAACTCGTTCGAGGAAAATTACCACACCCTGTGCACGAGCAATATCTCAAGTCCATTCGACCATACAACGTGCGTCAAACCAATACAACCAAACAATTCTCTTATCTCTATTTCAATTGGCACAATGCCCCAACTCATTGTTCATCAACGAATACCCCGAAGGCCATAAATATTTCAAAGCACCATGACGCATTCAATAGTTCTCTCACGTTCATGCCACAACTGTCCTCTCCGCAAAAGCCATCTTTTGTAAGTCTCGAGCACGTTCACACATTTTGATATAGTTATATGACATTCCTTGCATCGTGCATTTGATGCACGCCTCGATTCAATATTTCCATGTTCTATGCCTTAATGCTCAATGCGTTAGACTTATGTTCCTTCCTCTGACTCATGCAACTGAGGCACGCCTCGATAGGGTATTCAATGTTCTATAGCTCGTGCACTAAGGCACTCACGTCGATATACTCTTTCAATATTCTAGCATACTAACTCGTGCACGGGGGCACGAATGACTTGTGCATTGAGGCACTCATCGATACAGTTATCCCATGTTCTTGTCTTGCACACCGAGATACTCGCCTTTACGATATTCAATATTCAATAGTGACTCATACGTTTGATATACGTTTTATTTCAATTGTTCTATCTACTGTTCGACACGCACTATGTTATCTCTCGATCGAGCCACGCCCGTGGACTCTATAGGTTAACTTAGCATACAATGGTACATTTTAATTAAGCATGACAGACTAGGAAAGAAGAGTCAAAGTCCCCCTACCTTAAGCCGATATGCCTTATCGTTTTGTCGAGTCGATGCGACTTGATTTCATAACTTTGTTTTGTACGGCCAACTCTTCTGACTTAGCCATTCGAGTAATAAGTGCTTCATTGAATTATACGACTGATTTGGCATACTGAGCCTATGCCTTAGTCTATTGCGAGGCGATGATTTGGTTTTGCGGATCCTATTGTAAATAAGGCAAAATGATGACCTCTTATATTTCAACATAAACGTATAGCCTGCAGACGACACCAACTAAAATCAATACTTGTCCGAATCGATCTAATTCCTTACGTCGATTCGATTTTTTAGAATCTTCGAACCGACTCAATGCTTTCTCTCGGGCCAACGTTAACGCTTGCATCGATCTTATTCGATGCATTCCTCGGGTCAACGTAACTCTTTGCATCGACTCGATGCATTCTTGGGTCAACGTACACTTGTATCAATTTGTATCGATACATAATCGGGTCAATGCAACTCTTCGAGAGTCAACGACTCAGCATAATGCACCGTGCGGAGCGGGACATTACAATTCAGGCTACCCAGTATAGGATTGAGATTAATCTTCCAATGTTTTTGGCATTGATTGAGATGTACAACCAGTACACAAGCACCTTTTTCACTCCCTTGTGTCCTTACATCTGGTGCAGGTCGTGACACCTTAGCACATCATGGAAGAAGAATGAGAAGGAAAAGTAGAAGAGTGTAGAATGAGGAAAAATGAATAGGGCTCTTCTAATATAGCCATCCAACTAGGGTTAAAGGGGTGAGCTTAATTAGGTCTTATTTGGCTCTAATCATTTCCATGTCAATTAACTAGTAAGAAGGCTTTTAGGACAATAAGTGGTTTGGGCCCTAATTTAATGTTTGCACCTAATCTAGCCATGACAAGGGTTTAACTAAACATGAATTTCTAATTCATGAATTTAATTTAGTTAACATGGCAATTGCATATTAATAGAAAAATTAATTTGGTAAAAAATAACCCTATCCGAAAATGTGGTAGTGACAACCTAGACAAGTAGAAAGATCACTGATAATATATGTTAGTCTCACTATCTACTTAATGCAGATTTATGTAAGTTTGGCTATAGCCGATTACCGGTATGTGTTATGTACTGACCAACGTTGTAGGCACCATTTCAGGTAAGCACGAGATAAGAAGATTTTAGGTGAGGCCCTAAAGCTCGTCCAGCCCATTGGAGCTTGTTAATCACTCAAAGTTGTTTTCAATTTAAGTCTAGTAGTTTTTATTCTGGAGGTGTCTTTATGTTTTGTTTAAATAAAGGGATATAATGTATGGACATTGTGGCTATTTTCAAAAAAGAATGCAAAGAGAACTATGTAATCCAGTCAGGACATTTTGAGTCACAAGAATTATATTTTGTATCCTATCAAGTTATCAATAAAAGAAGTATTTCATGTCTCAAATCTCTGTGTCAAATTTGGTTTTATGTATTTAAATGTTCTGCTTTTGTTAGGTTTGTTTAGTCTATATGTATTGTCTAGGTACTGACCTTGTGCAAGCGCAACTTAGGCATGCACGGCATCACGCCCAAGCGAGAATGATCAATTCTGTTAAGATCGGAGCGAGGACAAATGATATTACCGGATCGGGGTGTGACATAGAGATTGGCATAGATTAGTCCTAGGGCATCGAAGACTTGCTGGGCATGCATAAGTTCTCCTTGATAAAGATGATGTCTTGTGTTATAAATGACATAATGTATGAAATATCTTATATATGTTGTACTTGTGAGTTGTAAGCCAAGTCAGCATATCCAGTTGGTGTCAAGTATCAAATGTCGTCCTAGATGCATGTATTTTAGTTGGCTATCATGTGTTATCACAACCCGCACCCGGAGTAGGGGCATGAGTGCGTGACAACGCCCAGCCTACCCCGTAACATCGACGGTAGAACGCTGTCTAGGTCTAACTATCTGACAACAATTATAAATATCAAAATCTGTCGAGATAGTCAACTCCAAACGGAGGACAAGTAATGACAATATGTCATACTCAATCACAATATTCTAAGAAAGATAAATGATACAAAAAGATAAAGGTAACAAGATATAAAAATATTCAGAAACTAATATAGAAGTAATACAAGTCCAGAGTCTCAGAGTCAACAGACTCAAAATATAATCTCTAAATAATAACATGCCAAGAGTTGTCATCTGGAGACAAAGTCCAGTACAAGTCTAGTCTAACTGAGTCACCACTAAAGCCTCCTCAGCTGGAACTAACCCTTGCTGGACTAGGGTCTCCTGGTCTATACCCATTACGTCATGTGGACCATAGTAGGTGGTATACTCATCCACGTCGTCTAAAAAATATATCCAGTCAGGATTGGAATGAGATACATTTCCAAAAAAATAGTTCCAATTAAATGATAAAGACTATGTAGCAGTAAATAGAGAGAATATACCAGGTAAAGTGATATCTACATGAACATGGTAAGGCATAGCAAGACTGTAAATGAGTGTAAGAGCAAGAGAGCCGAGTATATCATGTATTAGAATCAAGAAATACTATCTATGTGAGTAAGCACTAGTTTCAACATATGATCGACTTAGAAACTTGATACAAGGGTTTATGGCCCTGTTAATCATACGTTCAGTGTATGATTAATACTATTCAAGGTTCAAGACTTAATGCAAGTACTGGATCCAATCATGGCACGTTACGACACGAGATTCTCTGAGAAGGTAGCGAGCCTTCACAGGAATTGGTTTCCATACATTGCACAAGAATAACAAGAAGGTTTGCACAAGCTATACCAAGATATACAAGGAATAACATCTCATGATAGGATCCAGACAATACCAATCCGTGTGATCGATGTGTCAAGAGAACAAAAATATCTACACTAAATACAAAAAATATAGAAGAAATCATAAAATAGGAAATTATCAGAGAATATACTCGCCTGATATCCGGTGTGGAATATCAAAAGTGTTCGATATCGTGCCTCGAAGACCTAAATATGGAATATTATATCAAATTGTGTTTTAGAAACATAAACATGCTATACAAGGTCAATTCTAGGTCCCAAAGTCATTTTCAGGTCAAACTAGGTCAATGGAGTTAGTACCTTGCTAAACCAGATCATACTAGGTCACACCTAGGTCATGGGTTGGAAACTAGCTAAGTATCTATATTTGGGTTCCAATTTACCTATTAACTAGCCCTTGTTTGGCTTTTTGGTCAAACCAAGCTATTTCTAAACTATACTAGGTCTTTTAGTATTCACTTGCTAAAATAGGACACCAGATATCATATATTATACTATACCGATTCCCTATAGGCAATATCTTTTGGTATCTATCCAATAACTTATTATCTGCTAGTAATACATTGTATATATGATATTACCTTATCTCAATTTCTAATATTCTATCCAACTACCTCTAATACCTGGTATCATAACTCATACTTAATATTTAACTCCCCCTCTTATGTTATTACCTATCCATCTATCAATCATCTTTCTCCATTATATATATATATATATATATATATATATATATATATATATATATATATATATATGTGTGTGTGTGTGGACACACACACACACACTCAAATGGACATACAGTCCCCAAACTCCAAACCTGCTGCCAAATGCAGCAGGTGCAACACTTCTCTACTGATGTACATATGTTAGGCCATGCACCACCCCCTCTCTCTACTGCCATGATGCCTTTACAGTTGTTGTTGCAGGCCTATCTTATCTATTGCTCCTTTATCCCCTTCCTAATAATTGGAACCCCCTACTCTTCCAATACTCACACACTATAGTATTATAGGCTACTCATGACTCACCTTCACCCCCATATCCATATGTAACATTACACGTATAGCTACAATAGGTAGGTGCCTAGTAGAGACACTAATATATTCATATAGCCTCTCTAGCATAAACACGAATACATATCGCATACATTTCCTGCACACATGCCCATTTCTACTTATACAAAACTGCCAAATCCTCTATTCGACACATCCTATAAGCTATACCCTGCCTATTCTTACATTTTCTATTGCCTTGTGGCATTGAGCACATGAACTGCTTCCCCTAACACACCTTAACCTATTGCCTTCATATTCTCCCTCTCAAATGATCACACATCATCATATTCATATATATGGATATGCAACATAAATGCATTTACTTATTAATTTATACATGCCTATGCCCCTACTTCATCATCTCCCTTCTCCCCTTAAACTGTTGTTGCCCTGCTATTGCAAGGGCAGCTGTTCCCCTGCATATGCCACCCCTTGCTTTCTGTAAGCCCCCTGAATTTAGGGCTTATGTTTTTTCAATTTTATAATTCAATTATTTGCAATAGATATTATTATTTGTTTAATATTTGATTTAATGTTCTTTTTCGGGACTTGGATTTCTAGAGCATCAGGGATGCCAGTCTCTGGAAAATTTCTTCTTGAAGTTTGTAGTAGACGAGATTATCTTCATGTTGATATATCGTGTCCCACTCGAACTTGTTCCATTGTACTCTTTTTGCTTCGCACAAGTTTGGGTCAATTTAGACCATTTAATTATTAATTAATTTCCCACTCTTTTCCTTGATCCTCTTAAGCATGTTACCGTGATTGTTAATTTAGGAGCACCAGACTAGTCATTTTCTCGAAACCAACTTATCATGCATGATCTACTCGAGACACTCTTCGCCCATGACCTTCGTGTCCCACTCAGACACACTATCTTGTGCTTCATTTGTTTCGCACAACTTTTGGGTCAATGTAGGCCAATTAGTTATCTACCGTAATTTGTGACCTGACTTCCAATTTAATTTTGGGACCCGATATCGACCCAACCTAGTCGACCCCAAATATGGACATGGCCCACACGAAGCCTACTACCCGCATGACACTTGTGTCCAATTTATTTGAGCCCCCACATACTACTTACTTACCCATGATCATAAATACCTATTTTAATTCAAATATTACACCATGTCCGATTTTGACCCGACCCGGCTCAACCGAACCCAACCCAAACTACATGTTGCCCCCTCATGAATATCCCCACACTCATTTTTCTGCAAATATTAAATACCTAGTTTATCCATTTTAAATATTCATTGGACAACCCATTTTATATAATTTCCTAAGGATGACCTATTTTTTTCTACATTTAATCCAAGCCCTCATTCCACTCCTATTCAATCCCAACACTCCATTTTTCCCCACAACACAAACTCTCACACACATACCCCCCAACAGTGGCCGACCTCTCTCTCTTTCTCTAAATATCTCTCTCTCTCTCAATATCTATTTATATATTATACACACATATATATATTATATATACTAACTCTCTCTCCCTCTCTTCTTACACACTATCACCCCTCTCTCTAATACATTTCAACTCCCCCTAACCCATCACACTCAGCCGACAGCCCCCTCTCCCCTTTCTTTTCTTTTCTTCATGTTCGTTTTTATCTCCTTCTCCTTCTTCTTTATTATCAACACCATCACCACTTCCATCATCCACACCATCACCACTTCCATCATCCACAAACGCCACCCGAGCTCTTTCCTCCACCTCCTCCCTGGTCGAGCACCGCCAGCCACCACCCTAGTCGAGCACGGCTGCAGCCCTCTCCTCCTTCTCTAATCACCACCACCGTATACAACGCCACCACCTCCACAAGCCGTCGCCCACGCCGTCGTCCGGCAACTCGCTGTACCCGCGCCGCACCACCACAACCCGTCGTGCCCCCTCGCCACCTCACCGCAGCCTTGGCTGCGTGCCACCGCTCCTTCGCCATGCCCGGCCAGGCTGGCCCCGCTCACAGCAGCTGCGGCAGCAGCATGAAACAGCAGCTGCGGTAGCAACATGAAAAGCAGGTCGCGTGCACGGGCAATACCGTCGGCCGCCGCCGCAGTGGCCGACCCCCACCATCTTGGAGAGCTCCGATGACCCCCTGGGTGCGCCACCATCCTCCCCGGCATGATGCATAGGCGATTCGTGCATTTTGCACGGAATCCCGTCGACGCGCGCGCGAACAAGATCCAGAAATGGCACCTCGTCGCAGCGACTTCGTACATGATTTTCGAGAAATCCGACCGTTGGATCGATGATTTCTTTTCTCCGTCACAATCTCGGTATATCCATCTTCACTTCCCTCAATTTTTGTCTGTTAATTTTATCGTTTGATACAACAAAACCGGCCACCAAGTTAACCGTTTAAATTGTGTAAATTTTAGATATTTTGCGGAACCAACTTCGTCGGTTCGTATCTCCTCCATCGTGGCTCCGTCTGGCGTGATAATAGTTCCTATGCGAAGCTGGTATAACCCTCTTCCTACCCCTTAAGTTTCGTTTCATTGTGAGCACGTTTGATTGGTTGAATTCGATGCGAAAGTTGGTCGTCCAAATTTGTAATTTCCAAGTTGTAAGATTCCATTTTTGAATCCGGGACTCCGAATTCAATTTCTAACACCACTAGTAGACTCGTGGCATCGTTCAGGCACATTTTCATATAAATTTTGTTATATTTGGAGGACGTGGGCCCTGGCACGCATTTCGGTGCAAAGCGGGCCCCACAGTCTGGGTCAACGAGACTTTTTGACGCCGGCTCATCGGAATCCAATTTTGGATATATTGTTGAGTTCGTATCGTCATTCTGGACTCGTTGACATATAATTTGCTAGGTTTTAGTGGACATTGGTTTCGACACGTATTTCGGTGCAAGTCGAATTCCAATATCCGGGTCAACGGACCAAATTGAGATCGGGTCAACGGAATCCAATTCTGGATATACCATTGGGTTCGTATCGTAATTCTGGATTCGTGGACATATAATTTGTTAGGTTTAGTGTACTTTTATATTGTCATGTTTTTCGGTGCAAAGCGGGTTCGACACGGACACCGTTTTGACTCAAAATTACATTTTTGCCCATGTGTCCAAATTGGACTTATGGGCAGGCTAGTCTAGCTAATTTGACCATTCTGGACACGTTGGTGATGGTTATTTCACCATCCGACAACATCTGTAGGTTTTTATCCTATTATTATAATCTTTCTCCTTTTGTGGTATTTGAGATCCATCGATTCCAGTGATTTCACAACCACTAAAATTGAATGTGTTGACCCTGTAGATGTTTGTAGAGACTAGCTTTGACCCAGTTTGACCATGGTTGACTACTTTGACTGAACGTCGAAGTAGAGTCAACATTTGACCTAGGTTAGACTAGTTTTGATCTTGGTTGACCACAGTTGACTATTTTGACCAAAAGTCAACCGGAAGTCAACCGTAGCCTAAAATTGACTAGAACTGGACCAAAGTTGACCAGTTGACCCAAAGTCAACTATTAGTCAACGTTAGTCAAGTTTGACCTAGAGTTGACCTAGGATTGACCAGAGTTGACTAGTTGACCAAAAGTCAACTGTAAGTCAACCCTTGACTTAGATTGACCTAGTTTGACTTGCTTTGACTTGTCTGACTTAGTATGACTTAATTTTACTTCCAAACCCTTATTTGATACAGTATTTCCACCTATAGGTCCTCGAGGTGCTGTTCTAGGACTCAGTTGACATATTCCACCAGATCGCAGGCGAGTACATTCTCTGATAATATTTCTGTTTTATGATATCGTTTATGTTTCTTTTATTTTGTGTAGATACCCTTGTTCTCTTAACACATTGTTCACACGGATTGGTATTTGTCTGGATCCCGTCATGAGATGTTATTCCTCGCTTTCCTTGGTATATCTTGTGCAAGTCTTTTTTGTTCCTTGTGTATTGTATAGACACGATTCATGCGAAGGCTAGCTACCCTCTCGGAGAATCGCGTGTCATGATGTATCATGGTTGGATCCACTATACTAGTCGGGGACGGGGAGTATTAGTGTAGATGTGTGGTCAATACCCGCCTTGTATATCTTGTGAACCTTGTGAATGCCAATCCTACACCACACGTATGATTGGCTAGATCGTGACCTTGTACAGACCCAAGCCGGCCACATGTTATAGCTAGTACCCACACACTTAGATAGATGATTCTTGATTCTTGTACATGCCATAATCAGTTTTACTTGTCTTGTTCTAGCTCTAGATTTACAGCTTACCTTGCCATGATACTCACATGTACATTTCATGATTTCTTGTGTATTCTTTCTATTTACTGCTACATTTTCAATATCGTCTAATTAGAACTGTTATTTGAGATTTGTGCTCGTTCCATCCCGACTGGATATGTTGACAAAATTTTAGGAGTAGTTGTGCTCTCAGTATTGGACTTCATGATGTTGCTAGCTGAGGTAGATCTCACTATTCTTCTATGTGAGTTGCCTGGTAGTTATCCTTAGTTAGTCTTGTTGTTCCTTCTTTATTTTTCTGTCTTATGATCCTTGTAGATTCTAGTTGTTCTAGTGATATTGTTATTATTTCTTGTCTTATCTTTCTTAGTTTTCGTGATGTGACATGAGTATATTTCTAGTTATGGATCTTTAGAGGTTGTAGTTAGTTTAGGGTACTTGACAGCGCTCTACTGTCGATACTGCGACGTAGGCTGGACGTAGCCCACATATTCGTACCCGTATAACTAGGTGCGGGTCGTGACACATTTTTGTGGTGGCCCATGCAGGTCAGAGTCGCAACTAGTGCGACTTCGTAATAGTGCTTGACATAGAGCGCTGCTACGAGCCTGCTATTAGGATATATGTTCTAAGTTATGATAGGATTTTAGTACTCAGTCACATATTAGGAACTCTTGGTAGATTTCAGGGATGACCCCTGGGAATCTTATTTCGAAAGCTTTTCAAATCTTTTCCACTTGTTTCTATTCGTCTTGATTTTTAAAATATTATCCGTATCAAACTTTATTCTTTCTTGGGATGAGTAGTAGATCCCAGAGGGAAGGTATAAGTTGAACTTATATATCTTCAAGGTTGAGACAAGAATATGATTTGCCAATCTTATATCAAGGTTGAGATTATTTTAGATTATATTTCAGAACTTTCAATTTTGACCTAGATAGTACCTTTGAAACTTCTCCTGAGAACTTTTCCTAAATCCTATCACGAAATCTGTCCTGCTAGTTTTCATTACTTATCCTTGATTCGTCGTTGAATTTTGAATCTTGATGATTCGTTCGTTGTTGACTTTAACTTTATATCTAAGATTAGTTTTTATGAATTGAGTTAAGATATTCTGATAAACATATTCGATGAGAACGATAAATGTCTACTTTATTTATGGAGTTTAGAATTTATCGCAGTCATACTAGCTAGCATGACAGGGACGTGGAGTCTGATGTTGGTTATACTCCTAGTTATAGAATTTGGATTTTCTTGTAGCCATACCGGTTGGCGTGGTAAGAATTTCAGATGACATGATTTATGGTGTATACCTAAGTTATGGACTCCATCGTTTATTGCAGCTATGCTTACTGGTATGGCAAAAATTCTGGCAACATAATTTCAGGAAGACGTGTATGATTATCAGATTATATTTTAAATTGGATCACTTTGTTATGACCGGATGAGCAAGAACAAATTCTTATCATCATTCTTCCTCGTCTTGGTTAACTCTGTCTATCTACAGCCTAATTAGGATTTTCTCGACAGGATTGTTTTGTGTTCCATCTTTCATATGATTTGACTAAACTCTTCTTTACTAGCCTCTTGGATAATTCTTCTTATCCTTTCCGGTAATTGTTGAAAGTGCCTCATGGATTGATTCAAGGAAATTTCGAAAAGTAATTTATCCTTGTATTACGGAATCGGGAGTTTGCATCCAGAGAAATACTGGCGAGACATGACTTCGGATAATGGCATCATGGTTAAATACGTTTCTCGAATTCTACTTGGACCACTCCCTAAGCATTTTGACTAACATCTTCTCCTTTATTTTGCAAAAATTGTTTGGAAATATTTCACGGATTTGGCCAAGTTAAGTTCAGGAACCTATATTATCTGGCGTGGCAGCTGTGCACTGCAGTCATCCGTCGTATTATGGAACAAGGAAGTTAATCGCAGCCAGATGCACACTAGCGCGATAGTAACTTCATGTGACATAATTACGGAGGTATATGGTTCTTGAGTTTTACTTCGACTACGTCCTATGCATCTCGTTTGGCCCCGTACTATTCTTGGAAATATTTCGATAATCTTTCCTGTCTTGCTTGACCCTTACCTTGTCTGAATATTGATATGGATTGCTAGACCCAGTCTTAGGCCCTTGTTACCTTCTATTTTTGATGATTGGATAGTCAGACCTTATTAACAGATTATGTAGTGTAACTATAATATGTTATTATGTGTGATTGTGATGAGTATATTTTTCCTAGGGATTTATTGGGTTAAGCTTATAGGACAGATACGAGTGACTGATTATAGTGGACTTAGAAAACCATTAAGGATGATTAGTTTGATAGTATAGATTGATGATAAGGTATCTAAGAAGGAGTAATGAAATATTATATTTTGTGACTGCGAATTTAGGTCTAGAATCTTGTGCTTAGATTCGAGGGTTGAACATTGTAAGACTTTGATGACCAAGTGACTATTGGTTATCTACAAACCATTTACTTATGATTGGAGGATAGATCGATATATGGAATGAAATAGAAGGAGATAACATTGCGTGCAAGATCGAAAGATAGCAGGAACAAAACAAAAACATATGTACATTAGTAATTAATAAATCGGGAGTTTTGAAATTGAGGATTTATATTCAGAGGAGTTGATGAGTAAAAAGAGAGAAGGCTCAATGCCAAGAATAGGTTCTGAATGTATTATTTCAAGAAGCTTGTGATTAATAGGATAAAGATACTTAGGATGGGATAAGGAAACAAACAAATTGCTATTGAGATTGGAATTTTGGTTGATGGCCAAGTATTGCTGATATATAGTATCTCGAGGATGACCTAAATTTTAGAATATACGTAAAGGTTCTTATTGATGTGAAGATTCTTAGGGGTAAATAGACATAGTTTTTATGGAAGAAGCTTGATGAACCTGAACCAAAATACATGTAGAAAGAAATAACATAGATGATCACAAGGGTAGCAGATTGGGTACTGTAGCCATAGCAGTTGTATGTTTTAGCTTGACCTATTAGATGATTTTTAATTTCGAGGACAAAATTTTTATAAGGTGGATAGGATTGTAAGCCCCCTAAATTTAGGGCTTATTTTTTTCAATTTTATAATTCAATTATTTGCAATATATATTATTATTTGTTTATTATTTGATTTAATGTTCTTTTTCGTGACTTGGATTTCTAGAGCATCAGGGATGCCAGTCTCTGAAAAATTTCTTCTTGAAGTTTGTACTAGACGAGATTATCTTTATGTTGATATATAGTGTCCCACTCGAACTTGTTCCATTGTACTCTTTTTGCTTCGTACAAGTTCGAGTCAATTTAGACCATTTAATTATTAATTGATTTTCCACTCTTTTTCTTGATCCTCATAAGCACGTTACCGTGACTGTTAATTTAGGAGCACCAGACTAGTCATTTTCTCGAAACCAACTTGTCATGCATGATCTACTCGAGACACTCTTCGCCCATGACCTTCGTGTTCCACTCAGACACACCACGTAGAGAAATTTCTAGGAGAATTTTCAAGGCAGTGTGGATTGAGATCTCTAAGGTTTAGTCATTGTCGCAGGCTCGTACCAGTACAGTTACGTAATCGGTACGATATACTCTGACCTGCCTGGGCCACCAAAAAAACTTGTCACGACCCGCACCCGCTTTTCGGACGCGAGAGCGTGAGCAAGCCAGCTACGCATCAAGCGGACTCCAGCCCGACTCGAATACGTAAAAGCTGTCACCGCTATGGCAATGGGCCTAATCAAGGTAAGGCAAAACTATATCTCAATCCACAATAAGAATAATAAATAAGAATGAACAAGTATGGGTCGTGGTCTGCAGCCCACTAGCATGCATGTCCAGTTAGACTCCAAGAAATAACATGAGTCTATAAACTGAATCAATAAATATGATATATCATGATGATGAAAGGGAAACACGAGCTGGATGAACTGGATAATAAACATGGTATCAATACCTGAATCCCGCAAGCAATATCATCACATCCGGACCCCACAAGTGTCATAATCATCCGCCATCCCGAGCTGCAAACTAACTCCACGCAATAACTAACCTGAAGAGATCATCAGGTCCTCAGGAGACATAGCAAGATACATAAAAGCATGCCTATCTAGCAGTTGATCATGCAATAAAGGAAATACAGAAAATAAACGGGGAAAGACCAATCAGCACGAAAATACGACTATACACGACTAGAAGAACTACTACGCCTAAACGAACTGCTGGAGAAGAACAAGAGAACACGATATCACGATGTCAATGGATAACCATTCGAATACTCAAACCCTCATCCCTAGTATGGACTCGCAGGTTTAAACAACTACTAGCCCTCGCCCCTAGTGTGGACTCGCAAGCTAGCATCACCCTCGTCCCTAGTGTGGACTCGCAGGTGTGAACCATATACTACTAACCCTCATCCCTGGTGTGGACTCGCAGGCTAGCATCACCCTCGTCCCTTGTGTGGACTCACAGGTGTGGACATATAACTACTAACCCTCGTCCCTGGTGTGACTCGCAGATTAGCTTACTAACTCTCGCCCCTGGTGTGGGCTCGAAATTTATCTTAACTACTAACCCTCGCCCCTAATGTGGACTCGTAGATTAGCTTACTAACTCTCGTCCCTGGTGTGGGCTCGCAAGTTAGCTTAACTACTAACCCTCGCCCCTAATGTGGAATCGCAGATTAGCTTCAAGAATTTCAAGGTACAGCAGTTTCGATATGACTTATTCATCCTATGACACGATGCGACTCAGTCCAAGTACAAGATATGACACGACACGACCCAATCACGATACACGAGAAAATCAATCCAATATGAACTACAAAGCTAATTATAAACAAGGCTATATATAAACTAGCAGGCATGATATACAAATCACATATAAATAATCAACTAGTAAAACTGTATAATAATATAAATATGCATGTAAATAAACTGTAGAGGGAGGCAAGGTATCTTGCCTGGAGGTTGCACGCAGATCCAATAACAATCTAGTCCACTGCTAAGCCATAACGTCCAAATCATCACAACTGTCTCCGAAAGCTGAAACAGACATCGCCAACATTTTCAGAATAGTCAAATTAGCTATGATTACATGTCCTTAAGTCCAATTCTGGACACAGGGGGCAAAACGGTAATTTCGGGCAAAAACGATGTCCGCCGTTGGACCCGCTTTGTACCGAAAAATGTGCCAGAGCCAATGGTCTCTAAAGTCGTCAAACTATATGTCTACAGGTTCAGTTTTCTGATACGAACCCAACCGTATGTCCAGTTTTGGATTCTGGTGGACTGTGCACAAAATCATCCGTTGAGTCGGAACGTAGGGCCCGCAAAACGGCGATCCAATCAACTGTCTCAGAATCGGACCAAACTTGGCGTACATGACCAAAAAAATGATACGGTCCTATTGGCGTAAGTTTCGTCTCGATCTGACGGACGTGCACAAAGTAATTGAGAAATTTGCAAAATGACCGATACGGTGAATTGCGACGGATACGCATTAAATTCGTCGCGCACACACGACCAATTTGAATTCTGCCAAATCCCACACGACCACGAAGCCGTTACGCAGCTTTCGATGCTTTCGGTTCGCGACCACATCGCCCGGATTGGCGGGACGCACGTCGTATCGGAGTGTTTTCTAAATTTTGAAAACTGTTTTTCGTGTTTTTTCTTAATTTTCAATCCGATTTCTACTTCTCTCTAATCCATGATAAATAAAACTAATAATTAGGTTTTCTTCGCGGTTAGGTTGCCTACAAACATGTTCAAGTGGATTTCGAAAATCCTAACTATTCTGTCTACAGTTTCCCTTCCAAAGCCGGGTCTGGGTTGAGTGTTGTCCTGTTTTCGAAACGGGTTTTTCGTCGACTTCTTGTCGAATTTCTATAGGGTTTTAATCTGTGTTACATAAAACTATTTGATGGGGTTAAGAGGTGTATAGGTTGTGTGCGTACCTGAAGAAACGGTTCTCAAAATGGTCGAGCGATCCAGCGGAAAAAACGTCGCAAAAACAGCCCGATGCATAGCTGCTTCTGCTGCTTTGCCCTGCTCTTGTTGTGGCTTCTGTCGACCTTCCGCCTCCGGCCAGCGGCCGGCCGCCACGGTGGCGGCACGGAGGATGCACGCGCGCGCGCACGGGATGGGGGCGCGTCGAAGTTTAGGGTTTCCATCGTATATTCCTCCTGATCGGCCCTATATATACATGTTCTGTATATTACTAACCGATGGGGTCTCGGGTTCTTTGAGATTCAGCTGCTCGGTTTGGGTCGGGTTTGATACATTTGTGTGGGGAATTAAGTTCAGGTCGGTGGGTGATTGGGCCGGGCTCGGGTATGGGCCTGGCTGGGTTTGTTTATATATAGTTACATATAAATGCACATGTATATATACACGTATATATATATATATATATATATATATATATATATATATATATAATATATGTTATATATATATATATAAAAATATATATATATAAATATATATATATATATATATATATATATATATATATATATATATATATATATATATATATATATATATAGATATATATATATATATATATATATATTGTGTATATGTGTAGATGTATACATATATAAATGTAGATATATATATATATATATATATATATATATATATATATATATATATATATATATATATATATATATATATATTTATTTATTTATTTATATACAAACACACATGCATATATACTTATATAATGATATATACATATTATTCCCTTAATACAACTTTAGGTAGATGTATATACAAATTGTCTCTATATATAGATATATACATATACGCATATATATACGCATATATATATAACACATATATATTGACCTATTTATATAATGCATGTATACGATAATTAGTATTTAGATGTACATATCCAGTACAACCTACTAATATTCATGTATATAAAATAATATACATTATAGTTTTTTAAGAGAAAATATTTATAATTATCCTATACTTATTTATGGAAAATATATAGTCTCAACCATATCCCAAATGCACATTTATATATTTAAAATAATCTCCAAAAATCCAAATAAAACTCATGATTATCTATTCCTAGGGTATGGCCCAATCCTAGGAGTATTTATATATGCCTATATACATATTGATATATATATAGAGAGGGAGGGGTAATTTCTTTTAACCTTGAAATAATAAAATAACCAATAATAATAAATAACAATCCTAATAACAAATAGTAATAGACTTGTAGTCATTACTGGTGGATATAGTCATGCACACCACTTATCTGGTTCCAGAAGATCATACAAAATTTTGTAAAATATTATTTAATAATAATAATACCTATAATGTACATATAACAAATATTTAGAAAATAATTTCCAAATTCCTAATATACATATATACAAAGTATTTGCATTTACCAAACACGTCTACAAGGCCGTAGTTGGTCCCATTACATGCCTACATGGGCTGGAGCTTGGTTTGGGGCCAAGTCCGGACTAGCTGGGTACAATCGGGTCTCTACAAGTCAATAATCTAAACAATTAAGACGTCTTTAGAGGTTAGGTCGCAACTTGGCCTGGTTTTCCTAGTTAGGACACTCCTATGGCTTGGCATTCCCCTACCATGATTAAACACTAGTCAAAGCACGCTACTGCACTATCCGTGCCGTGATTCTTGGTCATCTTGTACTCCTAATCTCAACCATGGCTAAAGTTATCCACCGTAATAATTAACTAAATAATTATTTATAAAAATCTAAAAAATCACTGTTTAAATCAAATAAATAATAAAAAAATATTTTCAAAAATTTTCCGGGAAGGGAGGCTACAGACATCGACCCAACCTAGTCGACCCCAATTATGGACAGCCCACACGAAGCCTACTACCCGCATGACACTTGTGTCCTATTTATTTGAGCCACCACATACTACTTACTTACTCATGATCATAAATACCTATTTTAATTCAAATATTGCACCTTGTCCGATTTTGACCCGACCCGGCTCAACCGAACCTAACCCAAACTTCATGTTGCCCCCTCATGAATATCCCCACACTCTTTTTTCTGCAAATATTAAATACCTAGTTTATCCGTTTTAAATATTCATTGGACAACCCATTTTATTTAATTTCCTAAGGATGACCTATTTTTTTTCTACATTTATTCCAAGCCCTCATTCCACTCCTATTCAATCCCAACCCTCCATTTTTTTCCACAACACAAACTCTCACACACATCCCCCCCCCAACAGTGGCCGACCTCTCTCTCTCTCTCTAAATATCTATTTATATATTATACACACACATATATATCATATATACTAACTCTCTCTCTCTCATTTCTTACACACCATCACCTCTCTCTCTAACACATTTCAACTCCCCCTCACCCATCACACTCAGCCGACAGCCCCCTCTCCTCTTTCTTTTTTTTTTCTTTATGTTCTTTTTCATCTCCTTCTCCTTCTTCTTTATTATCAACACCATCACCACTTCCATCATCCACACCATCACCACTTCCATCATCCACAAACACCACCCGAGCTCTTCCCTCCACCTCCTCCCTGGCCGAGCGCCGCCGGCCACCATCCTGGCCGAGAACGGCCGCAGCCCTCTCCTCCTTCTCCAATCACCACCACCGCATACAATGCCACCACCTCCATAAACCGTTGCCCCCGCCGTCGTCCGGCAGCTCGCCGTGCCCGCGCCGCACCACCACAACCCGCCGTGCCCCCTCGCCACCTCTCCGCTGCCTTGGCCACACAACGTCGCACCTTCACCGTGCCCGGCCTTGCTGGCCCCGCTCATAGCAGCTGCGGCAGTAGCATAAAACAGCAGCTGCGGCAGCAACATGAACAGCAGGCCGCACGCACGGGCGCTGCTGCCGGCCACCACCGCCGTGGCCGGCTCCCACCGGCTGGGCGAGCTCCGGCGAACCCTTTGGGTACGCCACCATCCTCCCTGACACGACCCATAGGCGATTCGTGCGTTTTGTACGGAATCCCGTCGACGCGCGCGCGCGAACGAGATCCAGAAATGGCACCTCGTCGCAGCAACTTCGTGCACATTTTTCGAGAAATTTGACAGTTGGATCGGTAATTTCTTTGCTTCGTCACAATTTTGGTATATCCATATTCACTCCCCTCAATTTTTGTCCGTTAATTTAATCGTTTGATACATCAAAATCGGCCACCAAGTTGACCGTTTAAATTATGTAAATTTTGGACAATTTTGCGGAGCCAACTTTGTCGGTTCGTATCTCCTCCATCGCGTCTCCATCTGGTATGCTACCAGTTCCTATGCGAAGCTGGTATAACCCACTTCCTACCCCTTAAGTTTTGTTTCATTGTGAGCACGTTTGATTGGTTGAATTCGACGCCAAAGTTGGCCGTCCGAATTTATAATTTTCAAGTTGTAAAATTCCATTTTTGAACCTGGACCTTTAATTCAATTTCTGACACCACCAGTAGACTCGTGGCATCGTTCTGGCACATTTTCATACAAAGTTTGTTATATTTGGAGGACGTGGGCCCTGGCACGTATTTCGGTGCAAAGTGGGCTCCACAGTTTGGGTCAACGAGACTTTTTAATGCCGGCTCATCGGAATCCAATTCCGGATATACCGTTGAGTTCGTATCGTCATTCTGGGCTCGTTGACATATAATTTGCTAGGTTTTAGTGGACATTGGTTCCGACACACATTTCGGTGCAAGTCGGATTCTAATATCCGGGTCAACGGACCAAATTGAGATCGGATCAACGGAATCCAATTCTGGATATACCGTTGGATTCGTATCGTCATTCTGGATTCATGGACATATAATTTGTTAGGTTTAGTGTACTTTTATTTTGGCACATTTTTCGGTGCAAAGCGGGTTCGACACGGACACCGTTTTGACTCAAAATTATATTTTTGTCCCTGTGTCAAAATTGAACTTATGGGCAGGATACCCTAGCTAATTTGACCATTCTGGACACGTTGGTGATGGTTGTTTCACCATCCGACAACATCTGTAGGTTTTCACCCTATTATTATAATCTCTCCTTTTGTGATATTTGAGATCGATCGATTCCAGTAATTTCACAACCACTGAAATTGAATGTGTTAACCTTGTAGATGTTTGTAGAGACTAGCTTTGACCCAGTTTGACCATGGTTGACTACCTTGATTGAACGTCGAAGTAGAGTCAACATTTGACCTAGGTTAGACTAGTTTTGACCTTGGTTGACCACAGTTGACTATTTTGACCAAAAGTCAACCGAAAGTCAACCGTAGCCTAAAATTAACTAGAACTGGACCAGAGTTGACCAGTTGAACCAAAGTCAACTGTTAGTCAATGTTAGTCAAGTTTGACCTAGAGTTGACCTAGGATTGACCAGAGTTGACCAGTTGACCAAAAGTCAACTGTAAGTCAACCATTGACTTAGATTGACCTAGTTTGACTTGCTTTGACTTGCCTTGACCTAGTTTGACTTAGTATGACTTGATTTTACTTCCAAACCCTTATTTGATGCAGTATTTCCACCTATAGGTCCTCGAGGCACTGTTCTAGGACTCAGTTGACATATTCCACCAGATCGCAGGCGAGTACATTCTCTGATAATATTTCTGTTTTATGATATCGTTTATGTTTCTTTTATTTAGTGTAGATACCCTTGTTCTCTTGACACATTATTCACACGGATTGGTATTTGTCTGGATCCCGTCATGAGATATTATTCCTCGTTTTTCTTGGTATATCTTGTGCAAGTCTTTCTTGTTCCTTGTGCATTGTATAGACACGATTCCTGCGAAGGCTAGCTACCATCTTAGAGAATCGCGTATCATGATGTGTCATGGTTGGATCCACTATACTAGTCGGGGACGGAGAGTATTAGTGTAGATGTTTGGTCAATACTCGCATTGTATATCTTGTGAACCTTGTGAATGCCAATCCTACACCACACGTATGATTGGCTAGATCATGACCTTGTGCAGACCCAAGTCGGCCACATGTTGTAGCTAGTACTCACACACTTAGATAGATGATTCTTGATTCTTGTACATGCCATGATCAGTTTTACTTGCCTTGTTCTAGCTCTAAATTTACAGCTTACCTTGCCATGATACTCACATGTATATTTCATAATTTCTTGTATATTCTCTCTATTTACTGCTACATTTTCAATATCGTCTAATTAGAACTGTTGTTTAAGATTTGTGCTCGTTCCATCCTGACTGGATATGTTAACAAAATTTTAGGAGTAGTTGTGCCCTCAGTATTGGACTTCATGATGTTGCTAGCTGAGGTGGATCTCACTATTCTTCTATGTGAGTTGCCTGGTAGTTATCCTTAGTTAGTCTTGTTGTTCCTTCTTTATTTTTCTGTCTTATGATCCTTGTAGATTCTAGTTGTTCTAGTGATATTGTTATTATTTTTTGTCTTATCTTCCTTAGTTTTCGTGATGTGACATGAGTACATTTCTAGTTATGGATCTTTAGATGTTGTAGTTAGTTTAGGGTACTTGACAGCGCTCTACCGCCGATACTGCGGCGTAGGCTGGGCATGGCCCACGTATTCGTACCCGTATATCCGGGTGCGGGTCGTGACACTTTCTGCCAATGGTAGTACTACAGACCTCCTTCACTTCCAAATCTGCTAATGAAGCATGGGATTCCAATACCCTTATCTAACTGCTATTAACCCCTCACCCCAAATTATCTGATGTTAACATCTTATGCCCACTCACCCATATGCGTATCACAAGCCTAACTTGCCTCTATTGCTACTATTAGTGCCTATACTCGAGCCTATACGCTTATAGTCTATTTCACAACTGGTAGGAAATTTTCTTTTACCTGAACATCACTCTTATACTCCCTCTAATCTATCTGTACCCTCATTGAAGCAGGGCCAACTCCCTCAACCTTGTAGCTACTGTTTTCCAATTGAAACTGGATTCCAGTTTACTCTTTGAACTGAAAAGAGAAAACATAACATGTGCATTGTTCTCCCTAAACACACACACTGTCACATTCCCCACTACAGTCGTGGACTGAAACATATTCAGTCATGGATTGTGTCATGACCCGCACCCTAGAGTAAGGGCACGAGAAGTGGGTACGTCCAGCCTATGCCGTAGTGTCGGCGATAGAACACTGTCCTAGGTCAATCATCTAACAATATATAAGGTACATGTACAGTATATACACTCCGAATGGAGGTGACTATCATAGCAAATACAGTCTCAATCACATCTAAGGTAGAATACGATAAAAAGATAGATAGATAGATAGATATGAACTCAAATAAAATCCACAGAAATACAATCCAGATAGAAGTCTAAGTGTCTAAGATATCACAATACAGATAACATCTGAAAATCCTAATACAGTAATCCAGAGAATGAAAATATAATAAAAGACATCCTAGTCTAAAGAAGTGTCATCTACTGCTAAGGGGTCCTGCTGCTCCAGGTCACAACAGTCCTCTAGGATAGTCTCGTAATATGTGGAACAGAACGCCTCGGCCTCATCCTCGGTAATATTTCCAACAGGTCCAGTCAGGACAGGAGCGAGCACAATACATCTCAACAAATCATAACAGGTTAGGAAATATAAACATGCTAGAGAGTAAGATACATGAAACTGTAAGAAAATGTACACGAAAACAAGAGAGATATTTGTAAACTGGAAATATATACATGATAAGAACTGTAAGTGACTAGTGATTCAGAGCACAAGATGGTTATGTATGTTAGGGTTATATACTAAAAACATCACTTTTTTAGTAACCTTATTTCCTTAAATTTTGAATGAGAATCATATGGGCAAATGTTTGCATATTGTATTTGTTGCAAGTGTTAATGCAAATGTCTGATATTCTATATTATAGATAATATAGTGTGTGGTGTCACACAGAAGATCATATTATCAGTTCCCTATGGAGTATATAAATAGTTCACAACCTAGATGGACTTGGACAATCTATTGGAAAGGTTGTAGTGTAATCTGGTATTAGTCTATCTTGACTATAGGTTTACACTAGTACACTTTGTTTGTATTAAACAGGACCACTTGAGGTTGTTCTCTTTGTACTGACTACATAAGAGAACAAACACCTCTGTTATTATGGATGCTTGTGCTCTTAACCCGGATATAATAACGGACATGTATATGCAGTGTGTATTATTTTTGACTCATAAAAGAGTGAGATTCGTTATGGATCAACAACCTCTATGAATTGGATAATAACATTGTATGTATAATGAGCTATTGTTGCACTACATCCCTAATCCCAAATTATGTTTGTGGGCTCCTTTTATTATATGCTCATTTGGCTCCCCATGTTAAGATATCGTATGTCCGTCGATCAAATTAAGTTACTGACAACTATATTGATTCGACATCTTTATCCTTAAGTAGTACCGCTCAACTTTATTTGTTATGTCGGATATAATCCACCTGCAGGGTTTACATGACAATCCTTATGAGCTCCTTAAGGGGACATCATCAACCCAATGTATCGGGACATGGATTCCATTTATAATCAACAGCTCATCATACATACAATGTTATTACCCAAATTCATAGAGGTTGTTGATCCATAATGAATCTCACTCTTTTATGAGTCAAAAATAATACACACTGCATATACATGTCCGTTATTATATCCGGGTTAAGAGCACAAGCATCCATAATAACAAAGGTGTTTGTTCTCTTATGTAGTCAGTATAAAGAGAACAACCTCAAGTGGTCCTGTTCAATACACACAAAGTGTACTAGTGTAAACCTATAGTCAAGATAGACTAATACCAGATTACACTACAACCTTTCTAATAGATTGTCCAAGTCTATCTAGGTTGTGAACTATTTATATACTCCATAGGGAACTGATAATATGATCTTCTGTGTGACACCACACACCATATTATCTACAATATAGAATATCAGACATTTGCATTAACACTTACAACAAATACAATATACAAACATTTGCCCATATGATTCTCATTCAAAATTTAAGGAAATAAGGTTACTAAAAAAGTGATGCTTTTAGTATATAACCCTAACAATCTCCCACTTATACTCAAAGCATTGCTTTTCAGTATACTGTTACAAATCTCCCACTTATACTTAAAGCCATGCTGCTACACATCTGACTCCCATTCCCTCAACATGACTATCAAAAGCCTTAGCTGGTAAGCTCTTTGTAAAGGTATCAGCTAGGTTGTCGGCTGATGCTATCTTGATCATAGCAACTTTTTCTTTCTTTACGAAATCTCGTATCAGGTGGTACTTGCGCTCAATGTGTTTGCCAATCTTATGGGCTCGTGGTTCCTTCGAGTTTGCAACTGCACCACTATTATCACAATAAAGTGTAATAGACTTAGACAAACTAGGTACCACATCCAAGTCCAACAGAAAGTTTCTGAGCCAAACCGCTTCTTTGGCTGCCTCAGAGGCTGCCACATACTCGGCTTCCATGGTGGAATCAGCAATACATTTTTGCTTGATACTCCTCCACACAATGGCTCCACCTCCCAAAGTAAACACATAACCTGAGGTAGATTTCCTGGAATCCCTATCTGACTGAAAATCTGAGTCTGTATACCCCAAGGAAACTAAACTATCTGCCTGGTAAACTAGCATATACTCTTTAGTCCTTTTCAGGTACTTCAAAATATGCTTTACGACAGTCCAGTGCTCTTGTCCTGGGTTAGACTGATATCTGCTGACCATGCCTACGGTAAAGCAGATGTCTGGTCTCGTACATAGCATTGCATACATTAAGCTTCCTACTGCTGAAGCATAAAAAACTGCCTTCATGTTCTCTATCTCTTTAGGTGTCATCGGACACTGCTCCTTTGATAGAGCAATTCCATGTCTAAAAGGTAAGAAATCTTTCTTAGAATTTTGCATACTAAAACGAGTTAGTACAGTATCTATATAGGAAGCTTGGGATAAGCCTAACATCCTTTTCTTGCGATCTCGTAGAACTTTGATCCCAAGGATGTGACCTACTTCTCCCAAGTCCTTCATATCAAACTATTTGGATAACCATACCCTTACATCAGATAACACTGTTTTCCATAAATAAATTCACTTTATTTATTGTGTTTCTGGGAAAATTATAACTGTAGGAATTCGATCTAGAAAACGATCGCTTTATCCCTTGGACTATGCGAAGAAGAAAAGCTCTCAAAATTTTGACAGTAAGTTAGATAACTATGTATCTGTACAATGAATGAGAAAAAGAACTCTATTTATAGAGTCAAAAATAACTGAAAGGATAACTGTCTTCACAACCTGTGCCTAGTTGAAAATTACGCAGGATCTAACATACGTAAGGTTGTGAGCAGTTACTGGACGTGGCCTGTAACTGTTGGACACATGGCAATCATGCATGAGTCGTGTGCAAGTTACAGGACACGCGGGCGAGAGATCAGTGGCATAGCTGCCACGTACTCCAATTTGATAAAATCCACGCAGACTTGGGTCAGAAAGCTTCAAAATCCACGCAAACTTGGGGCAAGAAACTTCAGAATCCACGCAGACTTGGGGCAAAAAGCTTCAAAATCCACGCAGACTTGGGGCAGAAAGCTTCAAAATCCACACAGACGTGAGGCATGAAACTTCAGAATCCACGTAAACATGGGACAGAGAGCTCAAAATACACGCAGACTTGAGGAAGGAACATATAAGTTCAAAATACATGCAGACTTGAGCCAGAAGGCTCAAAATATACGCAAGATTGAGGCAGGACTGCCAGCTGTCTTGATTCGACGTGCCTCGACTGACACAAAATCTCTGACAATGATCGCTTTGTCAGTCGCATTAAATGACAAGAAGCTCTTTTGGTACGCCAACTTGGTGAAGACTGAGTCTTACTGAAGAAGATTTCAAAAGTAACGCAATAGTCGGCTGTGATCTCTCGAGTTCCGTGCATACGTGGCATACGAAGAGACATTCTTCGACTGTCGTGCTGTCAGTCTTAATGACACTCTGACAAAATGATGAGCTGTCTCTCAGCGTGATTTTTAAATATTGTCTTGATCAACTCAGCATAATTTTTGGACTTTGTTTTGATCAACTCAGCGTGACTTTCATTTTTAAGGCCTACAAAACCCCCTTCAAAGTTTTCGAAAGTTGAAAAGACTTCAAAATTTTGAAATACTTTGAAAATATCCAAATGAATTTATTAAATGTCATGATGACTCTTCATTTTTCGAGACTGATTGAATCTAATTTATGGTGGAATATGAACCGCCGGCTGTTTTACTTAACAAAAAGCCTTTACAACTTCAAGAAAAGAAAACAAGAAAAAGTACAAAAGTACAAATTTGATTCTGGAAATGTATTGTTATGGAAGTCTGATTCGCAAATGATCACTTTGTTCCTTGGACCACACAACGATGTTGAAGAAGCTTGCTGTCTTGAGGAAGAAGAACAACTGAAGAACGGAGGCTGTAGAAAGATATCGACGAAGTTGGCACTGATGGCACAAGTCGAATGCTTTCCTGCTCTACTTCACTTTGTTCTTGAGAAGAAGAAGTAAAAAAAAAAAAGAACACTCGGGAATTATAACAATTCTTTTGATTCTCTCTATTCACTCCCCTCTGTCAAAATTAATGCTGCCATTTATAGGCTGTAAAAAGCAACCAAAACGGGCCTCTACGCTAGCTGAAAGAGCAACTGCTATCCACGTAACGGAATTAATCCTTACGCAAGCTGACAAGTGTCCCATTATCCGGCGAAATATGAGGTATCACGTCTATGCGTCCTCGAAATTTGTGGCATGAGATCCACGTATGCCATCCACGTAAAGTGGCTGAAAACAGCCTTGGGTGTAAAACCCAAATAAACTTTACAAAATCAATTTGTAGAAATTCCCATGCGTAGAGGACACGTGTAACGTGCGTAAAGCTTGCCGCCTTCAACAAAAGCTTAAGCCTCTTCGATTCTCGTGTATTACATTGTCAGAGAATATAATCAATGTAAAACTGTAATCAACATTAATTGCGACATAACAGCTCCTCGAAAGATGTGCGTAATAGCGTAGAGACACTTGCGTAATGCCTCCTCTGCTTCTTGCGTAAAGTTTGGATCTGACCCAAAAATATCTGCGTAAAGCCTGAACCATCAACTGATTGCGTAAAGCTTTTTATTTGATTTTATCTTTATGCTTCTACAAAACCCCCTTCAAAGTTTTCAAATATATTTCCAATATTTGAAATACTTTGAACAGAAGCATAAAGAATGGGGTAACCAACCGTCTGCGTTCGAATTCAATGTGCACAGAAATTCTATTGTCATAATGAATTCTCATCCTTCGAGACTGAAGTAGAATATGGACCGTCAGTGGATTCCTCTATAAAAAATGAAACGATTTTAAATTTTTCTTCATCCATCAACCATGACACCGAAGGAGAAAGCCGAAGAAGAGGGGCACAAATCGGGTTTCTATTCCCATGGTGATCCCATTCTCATGGGTAAGGAGCCAGATTCCTTTGTTTTCAATTTTGAAGACGATCATCCTCAACTAGCCAAGAACTTTCTCAGCTTCTTTGGTCTGCATGAGCGCACTTTGGAAGATCAAAAGGAGATGCTTAAGGATTTGCTGTGCCATATGGGGATCAACGATGTGGAGGAACTAGGCGCTAAGCTTAGTGAATCCATGAAGAAAAAGATATAGGATGTGTCCCTTTCTTTCTCTTTCCCGCTGTTTCTGATCTTCATTAATAAAAGTTTATTTTTGGAATGTCAGAGAACTTTATTCTTAATCTTTTTTTGATTAAATCCTTTTTAGAACTTTACGCAAGTGTTTTGGAAGCTTTACGCAACTACCACGTATCAATCTTGTATATTATAATCCAGAATTGACCATCATGATTTCATTCGGAGCTTTTACGCATATGCCACGTAGCCCACGTATATACAACTGCTCAGCACGATCTTTTTAGTACGACCTCATTCAGAGCATTACACAAATGTCACGTATCTCACATACTGCCAAAAAGTAATCTCGTACACATGATTTCTGAGAAAGTGGTACCACGTATCTCTATAATCATGGTAAACTGCATAGAGAGGAGAAAATAATAAACTCAAAATAATCCCTGCGTATAGTGGCTAATTAGCCTTGGGTATTAAAACAACCCAAATAAACTACACGCGTATACTTAAGAGTGGCTAATATAACCTTAAGCATTTAATTAGCTTAAATAAACTCTTTGCGTATAGGGAATAATCAGAATCGAGCGTAACATCTCTCTTCCTTTAACACAGTAACCAATAAATATTAAGTTTATACGAGGAATGTCTTTTCGTAAACAGTAAAAACCATCATCATAACCATCTGCGTATCTTAGGAAATCTCAGCGGCGTAAAGCTTTAATATATAAAATATGTCTCTCTGACTTCTGTGTCAGATAATGATGACGGCCAAATCTCTGCATTAAATGCAGAAGAGACAGCCTGTCCTACCGCGTAAAGCTAATGGGACAGGTGTCAAGCGCGTAGAGCTCTCATTCTGCTGAGACATGCGTAAAGCTTTAACGGGACAGGTGTCAAGCGCGTAGAGCTCTGAACAAGTTGAAGCCTGTGTAGAGGTTGGCAAGACTTTGTTGCGTAAAGCTCTGACCTGTCTTCTGCGTAAACTCAGGGATTTGAACAACCTTATCATTTTTTGCACAGTATTCGGGATACTCAACCGCCATTGGCCAGAGTTTTTTTTCGAAATATATTTCTATAAATAGGCCTCCATTCCATCAAAGAAGAACTTTTATCTCTTCTCAAATTTTCAAGAACTCTTTCATCTTCTCCTTCTCAAAAAAGTTCTTCTCAATGGCTCCAAAAAGCAGAACCGCTGCTGGCAAAGGAAAGAAGACGACTGCACCGTCGGTCGATCGTGTTGAGACACCTGCTTCTCAATCAGAAGAAACCCTAGAAATTCCTCCAGTGGTGGCTGAACCAATTAAAGGTAGAGATTTATCAAGTTTCGATCATTGTTGGAGACGAACTTTGATAAAATTTTTTATCGATGAAGATGAGAATGAGGACGAGTAGATTAAGGATTTTGACCAGAACCTTAACCAAGGTCATAAACCCTAAAAACTTTCCTACATTGTGCGTATTAGCGTAGAGATTTGGGAAAATAATGATGCCCACGTGTATACGTGTCAGCATACAAAAGGATCAATACAATACGCCCACGTGTATACGTGTCAGCGTATGTAAAGATCAACACAATACGCCCACGTATATACGTGTCAGCGTAAAGTAAGCTATTTGCGTAAACTTTCGCGTAGACTCACTCGCGTAAGGTTGTCTGCGTAAATTCGTCTGTGTAGACACTGTGTAGAGTCATCTGCGTAAAACTATTTGCGTAAAGTAGTCCATTTATAACCATCTGCATAAGAGATTTTGGCTATTTGACTAACTTTATCATCTCTTTTTCTTTGCAGTCAATTTACAAATTCATCCATTGGCAGAGATATTTGGTTCTCCTTGTAGAATTATGGGCTCCAATTATCTGGAAGATTTGTCACATGTTAACTTCCCACAGACCAATCCAATTTATCCTGAAGAAAGGAGTAATTTGATCACATCACAAAGGGAGAGGATGTTGTTATCTTTGATGAATGGAGAAATATTGATGTCTCTAACTTTAGAGCAATATTTAAAGCCCTCATTTTTATTTGGAGATGCAATTGATAATAAATCCCAAACAAACCCAAAGAAGGAGTCCTGGGTATTCAAATTTGAAAATACGGCAATGTACCTCCTCGAAATGAATAAGGATTATCCAATTGCTGCCTTTTTTCATGCTACTCATCCCAGAAGGATGGCATGGAATCTGACTCCTTATACAAACGGCAAGCCTGGCAAAATAGTATTCAGAAGAGAACAGGCTAACTGTATGGGATACTTCACCAGTACTAGTTATGGAGGTGTGGTCCCGTTCCAAGGGTTAATGCCTGGAGAAAATCCCAGTGAAGACTCTTCCTTGATCCAACCAGTCCAGATAAAAATGAACATAAACCGGTTTATGAACAAAGGGGTATTATATCCTTCAGGGAATCCTAGACTCCAAGGATGGATGAATCCTCAGAATAAAAATTGGATCATGTTGACAGCCTGGGTATTGAAGTATTTTAAATCAGAACTGCAGACCATTGGACTATATAATGCAGTTACTGCTACTAGTCAAGGAATCCATATAAATCACAATTTATTCCTGGCTCTGGTAGAACTGTACATCAATTCCACTGGTACCATCTCAACTCCAATTGGTGAGATGGGGTTTGCACTCCATGAAATGGAGCATATTTCAAGATTACCAAAGGGAGAACTCCCTTATGAAGAGTATACCCCTACCAACCAAGAATTGGCAGAGATTCAGAAGCAGAATCCTCAGTTGGTTGAAGTATATCAAGAATTAATGTGTCACTATCTGACTTGTACTACCATGTATGAAAGTCCTTCAAATTTGGCTTATGTCAATAAATGGACAACATATTTATTCTATCACAAGAATAGACTTCTCAAGGAAGACGGAGAGAGGTTCCAAGAGAACAAGTCTCAAATTGTCAATCTCATGACCACAATGCCTGGGGATGTAATAGCTGCTTTGATGAATCAACACAAGATCCCTGACAGATATCTGTCATAAAAAACTGGTGACTTTCCAGCAGGAATAGAAACCCTCAGTTATCTTCGTCATAGCAGAAAGCACATCTCGAAGGAGGCCCTACTAGCTGGCTACTTATCCTTGTGGCTACGCAAATGGATTGTTCCTGGATCTACTTCTATAGATAGAATCCATCGAGACACATTATGGCCGGCAGTACGTCTAGTTTTCAGGGCTAAATTGAGTCTGCTTCCAGCCATGGTATGTCGGCTTCAATCTGGTTTAAGGAGTTTCAGTAATGAATTAGTTCTAGGAGCTAAAGCTCGTAGTGAATTCCCCAGAGTGGAGCTACCCTTCCTGTTTTTGATGGGTTGGTTATTATTTCATAATAATCGCTTGATGTCTCCTGGTCCGGAAGATCCATCAGGGATATTTCTTCTGAAATATAACAAAGCTTCATGGAAGGTGACCTCTGTTGCTGATACTCGAGCATCATTAAATTACTCTCATGGTTGGAGTTTTTTCTGCATCCAGCCCTCAGTTCCATCAAACCTTCTGGGTGTACGTCTTGAAGATGGAGGTCAAGATAGAACATCACTCCCTCGACCAGCATTTAAATGGCTTTTATGCATCAGACCATCTCATTTGATGTACAGGTATGGTGAACGCTGTATATTCGAACCTTATCTACCAAGTAGATTTGCAAGGCAGTTTGGATATGACCAGCTTCATGTTGGGAATGCTTCAACAGTCTTCAATAGCTACGGGAAATTAGTTGATGGAGCCAGGGTTTGGCGATATTTTAGTACTGGATGCACAGGAGCCCAGTTCTATATACCAACTACTTCCATTACTACTGAATTAAAAATACTACGATCATACACAATCTTCTATTCTTCTATCCGTTCTTTTTCCCCCGGATATGATTTAAGAAGAAGTCTCCGAGTCAGAAAAGAAGGAGATCCAGAAGAAGTTGTTCGAGTACCAGAAGATGCCCCAATAAATGATGCTGTTCCAGATGAATTTCTGGAAGTTATTGTCACAGATAAGGAAGAAGCTCCCGTACTTACTGCTAAAGGTGGGAAGAAACGGGGATCATCTTTGACAATCAGTTCCCCAAAGAAAAAGAGGAGAGCAATAAAAAGACCGCTTCTCCTGGATGAGCCAGAATTTGAAGAGGAAGTTTCTAATGTCAATTTTCCATCAACCATAGATCCTGGAGTAGGATCTTCATCTGCAGTTGTACCACAGGTTCAATATTTGGGATCTACAACTGCTACTCATGCACCAATTGCAAGTGAACCAACTATTCCTCCACAGGTAGCTGTTTCTCAGCCGATAACTGTTACTACCACAGTTTCAGAGGTTACTCCAAATATAGAGTCTTCTACAGCTCTTCTTGAAGAAAATGTAGAGTCTTCTACAGCTCCTCTTGAAGAAGGTTCTTCTGTAGCTCCAAGGACTATTGCTGAAGACATTGAGTGGGATACTCCCATTGAGGATGAACCCATTCCCTCTGATGAACCAGCTTTAGATTTGGGTGAGGATGATTGGGAGGATATGGACTCTGATGATGATTTTTTATCAGGTCCAAATCTTTCCTTTATATAAAATAGATTTTATTCACATGATCAAATATTATAACTATTTCATTTATTATTTTCTTTACAGGAACATGTTCCATACTCAAGAAAATCATTTCTCCTGTTAAGAAAGCTCCTCTTCAGAAGGTTACTCTTCCTGTTGAACCACATGTAGAAGAAATTGATGATTCAGATGAGGAAGTTTCCAAAACTGAAAAATCAATTGAAAAATCTTCTGAAGAAGTTCCCGCTGAACCATCTTCCGTTGTTCTTGAGAAAGACTCGGCTGTTGTTATGAACCTAACAGAATTTGAACAATCAACTACAGATGTTGCAGCTCTGAATGCCACCAGCGTAATAGAGGAGACTCCAGTTAATATTGAAAAATCAGCAACCGAAGATGCTGTGGTTACAGCTGCTGAAATTGAAGTCATGACAGGAACAGTGTCTGAGTCCGCTCCTATCATTGAAGTGAGCCTCCCTCTTGCTTTGATTCGAACATCAGCTCCAGAGATAGCCGTAGAAGTTACAAGCATAGCTGCTACAAATATGATGATTGAAACTTCTATCCCAGCAACTACTCCAATATCGGCTCCAATAGTACAAGTTCTTACTGCAGAAGCTACTACAGTAGCAACTTCGAGCTTTTCTTTGCCAATAAGACTGACAACAAGTGTAGCTACTCCAAGCTCGATCAATGATATGAATTTTCTAGCCCAAGTTCATACTGATACCTTCTACACCACCTTGATAACTTTGACCAAAATGATTTTGAGGGGGAGCTATCAGTAAAAAGATTTGAAGGCCACAATCACCCCAGTTATTGGAAATGTTGCCATATTCCATAGCACCGAGAAAGCCACAACGTTGCAGGCCATAGTTGAAGGTCTTGAGCAACCTTTACGAGAATATGAAGAAATTTATCATGGCACTATAGAGAGTTTTATTCAAGCCGAATATGACACTCTAACTGCTGAATACACAGCTCGAGAATTATTATTTCAAGAAGCTCTCCAGGAGTATAATGCCAAAGTTGCACAAGAAACAGCTTTTCTTTATGGAAGCAAACCTCTGTTAGAACAGCACCGAATCACTTATGAAAAATCACATGTACGGCTTTTGGAGCAGGAAGACAAAATTCGTGAGACTGAAGCTGTATTGGCTCGTTTGAAAGAGGAATGAGAACAAATAATTGCTGAACGAAATAAATCTTTGGCTCAAAGTTCTGTCTTGGAAGAACAGATTTGTGGTTCGGAAAGTACTCTCAAAATTCTGAATGATGCAAAAGAAGGATTAGTTATGAGTTTTACGGAGCTTTCTCGTAAATATTCTGAAGAATCAAAGCGCAAAATTGCTTCTCAAAATGCACTCATCATTCGAGAAAGAAGAATAGCAGAACTGAGAAAGATGATCGAGGACATGATCACTCCTCCTTTGTAAAATTTGTAAAAGAATTTCTTTCTTTCTAAACTTTTCTTCCATGTTGATGTAATATGTCAATCAGATGAATAACACATTTTGGATTTTTTTTGTGACTCTATCAAAAATAATAGAGGTAGGACAATTATCAGAGGTATTATGGACGTGATAAGCCTTCACAAATAAATTGTATCTATCCAAAGATAGCTAATCTTACTCTTTGTAGGGTATACAATACTGTCAGAGGTAAATATGGACGTAACAGATTGGACTAACCCGAAAAAGGTAGATAAGTATCTATGGACATGATGGATAATAATTAACATCAGCCAGGAAGAGAAAAAAATAAAGAAAAACTCTCTTAAACAATTCTTTTGAGATTTTCAAATCAACTCGCCATAAATAGTTTACAAAGAACGTGCATTTATTTCGGCAACTTCTTTTCTAATCCATAGAAATAAATGGATGAATTTGTAATAAATGGATGAACCCGATGAATTTGTAATTAATGGATGAACCCGTCAGTTTCGAGAAGACAGATTGTTTCAAATTCCAAAACTATTCATTAACATTCGTCCATAAATAACTCTTTACTATAAATAGTTTAGAGTTTTCTTATAAAGTATCATTCTCTTTTTTTTTATCCAAAGAAGCAAAAATGTCTTCCAAGGACGTGCCACAGAAGACAGAAGCCTCTGAGAAAGCGATTGAGAAGACGATTGAGACAACCCCCATGGAGTCGTCTCCGCACAAAAAGGAAAAGACTGGCGAAAGTTCTTCTACGCCAAAACCACCCAAGGACATCCTTTCTTTCTTAGTGGAGCCAAGAGAAACAGCCGAGGAGGAAGCGCTGAGGATGGTTGCTCGCAAAATTTTTGTGAGTTCAGGCAATGATGTCTTTTACGCATTGGCTGATTATGTATTCAACCAGGAAGGCAGCGACCCTGGTTCTCATCCTTAATCTTTTGTATCTGAATTATAATATGATAAATAAAAGAGTTTTTATTTTATTATGTCTCTTTTTCTTTATACATAATATTTCTTCAGAAATTTGCCATTGATGGGCATCATAAGTAAATCTCCATTAGGCTTAGATAATCTATACGCCCCATTGGAAAACACGGTCTCGACAACATAAGGACCTTCCCATTTAGCTTGGAATTTTCCTTTACTTTTATGAGTCATAACCATAGGTCTTCGGACAGCTAGAACCAACTCTCCAACTTTAAATATTCTCTCTTTGACTTTACGATTAAAAGCTCGAGAGATGCGTGCTTGATATAATTCAATATGTTGTTGCGCTTGAAGACGTTTTTCATCCAAACCTTCAAGTTCTTGAAGCCGCAATCGATCATTGTTCTCTGAGGTTAGCTCATTGGCAATAGCTATTCTAAGAGATGGGATCTGAATTTCCAAGGGAAGAACGGCTTCACATCCATAAACCAACGAGAATGGCGTAAAACCAGTTGGATTTCGGACCGTTGTACGATATGCCCACAAACATTCTCCAAGTTTCTCATTCCAATCACGTTTATTGGAAGAAACAAACTTTTTGAGAAGTTTGATAATCGTTTTATTAAAAGCCTCTGCTAAACCATTAGCAGCTGGGTTATAAGCTGTAGAAGCCAGATTCTGAATTCGATTCTTTTCACAGAATTTATAAAATGAATGGCTAGCAAATTGTGGCCCATTGTCATGGATTATCCTTCGGGGAATCCCAAAACGATAAATCACATGATGTTTAATAAAGCTAATAACATTGGAAGTCTTCACCTCAATCAAAGGAATTGCTTCCGCCCATTTAGAAAAGTAATCGGTTATAGCAAGAATGAACCGATGTCCTTTAACAGAAGGACTTGAACGGGCTTCCTGGACTTAACAGACTCCCTCAACTCTCTTCTTGGTGCATCTTTCAAAGGAGGCCAAGGGGCTCTATTTATAGAGTGGAGTTGAGACTTCACCTCTTCTCCTATCCGATGTGGGACTAAAATACCAATACTCAAAAATAGAGTTTGATATTTTAGATCATCCCACAATCAGCATAGAAGTGTGCCAGTCCACGCCTACCCTCCGAACCCTCCCGTGCATGCACGAGACATCTTGGAGTCCGCGTCCGAGTCCGAGTCCGCACAACAAAAATTAACTTGCATCCTTGTTGGATTTAATTCTTTTTCCTTCTAGGAAAATACTTCCACATGGCACAAACTTGTGCCCCACTACACCTCATGTGCACACCTCAACACAAGCAATGCATTATATTGAGATACTCACCATTTGGTGTAGCCGATGTGGGACTATCTTTTCTAGTCCAAAGGCAAAAACACCAACAATCCCCCACATATCTCAATATATGGGTTGAGCGTTCCCCACAGTGATTGTCCATCATGCATTAGGAGAGATGTCGCTACGACTTGAATCTTCCCGCATAGGTTAAATAACAGCATGATACAAGAATGGACTAAGCCTTGAATTCTGCACCATAACTGCAATTCTTCCTACTCACATAGTGACATCAACTGTGCTTCTGGCTGCACATTGAAGGCCTTGAGCCAGCCTGGTTTCAGTGTATAATTTTTGGGCGTCTACAAGTTTACCCTCAAGAGACGGCCTGATATCTCTGTCCATACACTATAGGTGAGTTCTATATAAAGAGTCATTGGCATGAAGCATTGCGCTTCTTTGCGGTGCTACGCCGCTATGACATGGCTGACAAAGCCAAGGCATTACCCCTACCTGGGAACCTCATCGTAGTGTCATACTACTGTAGCATGAGGTCTCAAGCCTCTTTGTAGTGCCAAACTACCCAGCATGAAGCCTTGTGCTCCCTTGTGGTGTTACGCCACTATGACATGGCTTGCAAAGCCGAGGCTTTACCCCTACCTGGGTACCTCATCGTGGTGTCATGCCACTGTAACATGAGGACACCGGCCTCTTTGTAGTGCTGCCTACATCTCTTTATTACGATTATGCAACATTAGGCTACCTGCCTATATGCGGTGCTACGCCGCCTGTAACTTGGCTAACAAAGCCGAGGCATTACCCCTACCTGGGAACCTCATGGTGGAGTCACCCCACTGTAGCATGGAGTTGTAACACTCCTTTGTGGTTGTTGCGCCACCATGCTTCCTGTAAAGCATAACAGACCTTCACTCAGTCTGAGAACTCATTAAGGCATTATGCCATCCTTCTCACAGGATCAATTTTTCGTAGAAAATTCATAGTAGACAATAGTGGTTCTGGGTCCGAAACCCTTACATGTTCCGCAGAACAAGTGCCCACTGTTAACTAATATTTTTCCAGTCAATAGTCCTCCCTTGAATCAAAAAATTAGATATCTGGTAGATTTCTCTTTGAACCAATAACATAAAATTTATTGATAGGATTATAATGACACAATATTAGAATGCCTTCAAGCCCATCTTCCTTGCTGTGTCCTCGACCAGCTGACGCTTGAGACCCTTCGTGAACGGATCCGCCAAGTTTTCCTGACTCCGAACATCGATCACTGCAATGACGCCCCTTTTTATGAGATCGTTCACTGCTCTGTGCTTCAACCGCACAGTCCTCTTCTTCCCGTTGAAGAGTTCATTTGATGCCACTGCTGCTGCCGCCTGGTTGTCACAGTATATCGAAATCGTCGGTATCTGAGCCCCAACCATTGGAAGGTCATACATGAGCTCCCGAAGCCACTCTGCTTCATCTGCTGCAGCGTCCAATCTCAAAGCTATACGATTCGATGGAAAACACTCGTGCTTCGCTTGTCGATACTGGCTTTAACAAGTTGGAGAAATTCGACGGCGAACACTTCCAGATCTGGAAGCGAAAGGTGACTCTGAACCTTCAACTCGTGGATGTTGATCACGTGTTGGATGAGGAAGAACCAATCGTTCCAGCAACAGGATCTGCTGCTGTTCTGGCCGCTGCTACGAGCAAGCAGACGAAGTGGAAAAAGGATAACAGCATATGCAGGCTGCTGATCCTGAATTCCATGGAAGACTCTCTGGCCGAGTCCTACACAAAGAGGACTTCTGCCAAAGAGATCTGGGAGTCCGTGGGGAAGCTGTATGACGACGACGAGGCCCGATCGAAGATGTTCATGGTTGAAAAATACCACAAATGGGTCTTTGAAGACGAGAAGACCATGCTGCCCCAAGTGAAAGAGTTCCTGAAGCTGCGCCAGAAACTGGAGGACGATAGCATGCCCCTCGTCGACAAGTTCGTCGTTGGAGGGATCGTGGCAAAACTTCCTCCAGGATGGAGCAACATCTATGCAAGGATGCATAGGAAGAAGATGGAGATTAGCCTGGATAATCTCCTCAGCGAGATTCATGTTGAGGACGAGATGCGCTCTCAACAGAAGTTGGACACCCTGTCCAAGCAACTAGCAACGGCGAATCTGGTTCAAGCCACCAGAGAGAACAAAGGGAAGCAGGCGACTTCTCACCACAAGAAGAAGGACTTCTCGAATCTGAAAGTGAAGGGTCCAGGATTCAAGCAACAGAAGTCCAAGTCCCATGTGACTTGCTTCAACTGTGGCAAGAAGGGTCACTATAAAAGTGAATGCAAGTCCAAGCCCAAAGAGCAAGGTGAGCCTAACAAGGTTCCTTTGGTTACTAATCAGGTTGCCATGATAGCACAGGTTGATTATGTATTCAACCAGGAAGGCAGCGACCCTGGTTCTCATCCTTAATCTTTTGTATCTGAATTATAATATGATAAATAAAAGAGTTTTTATTTTATTATGTCTCTTTTTCTTTATACATAATATTTCTTCAGAAATTTGCCATTGATGGGCATCATAAGTAAATCTCCATTAGGCTTAGATAATCTATACGCCCCATTGGAAAACACGGTCTCGACAACATAAGGACCTTCCCATTTAGCTTGGAATTTTCCTTTACTTTTATGAGTCATAACCATAGGTCTTCGGACAGCTAGAACCAACTCTCCAACTTTAAATATTCTCTCTTTGACTTTACGATTAAAAGCTCGAGAGATGCGTGCTTGATATAATTTAATATGTTGTTGCGCTTGAAGACGTTTTTCATCCAAACCTTTAAGTTCTTGAAGCCGCAATCGATCATTGTTCTCTGAGGTTAGCTCATTGGCAATAGCTATTCTAAGAGATGGGATCTGAATTTCCAAGGGAAGAACGGCTTCACATCCATAAACCAACGAGAATGGCGTAAAACCAGTTGGATTTCGGACCGTTGTACGATATGCCCATAAACATTCTCCAAGTTTCTCATTCCAATCACGTTTATTGGAAGAAACAAACTTTTTGAGAAGTTTGATAATCGTTTTATTAAAAGCCTCAGCTAAACCATTAGCAGCTGGGTTATAAGCTGTAGAAGCCAGATTCTGAATTCGATTCTTTTCACAGAATTTATAAAATGAATGGCTAGCAAATTGTGGCCCATTGTCATGGATTATCCTTCGGGGAATCCCAAAACGATAAATCACATGATGTTTAATAAAGCTAATAACATTGGAAGTCTTCACCTCAATCAAAGGAATTGCTTTCGCCCATTTAGAAAAGTAATCGGTTATAGCAAGAATGAACCGATGTCCTTTAACAGAAGGGGGGTTGATAGGGCCAATTATATCCATGCCCCAAGCTTCAAATGGCCATGAGGCTGCCGTGGGATGAAGAAATTCAGAAGGTTGATGTATAAAGTCTGCATGAATTTGACAGGCTTTACACCTCTTTGCATAATCTATAGCATCTGCTATCATTGTAGGCCAGCAATAACCCATTCTACGAATGCGGTCCTGTAATTTTGGACCAGGTTGATGTGCACCACATACTCCATCATGAGCTTCACGGAGTGTTTGTTTAGCTTCATTTTCGGAAAGACATCGTAACAAAAGTCCGTCATAAGAACGACGATATAGCATATTCATAGAAGTGTCATAATAGAATCGGAATGATCGTCGCTTGACTGATGCCGCTTCTTTAGGATCTTCAGGTAGAATTCCATAGACAGCATAGTCTATAAATGGACTTCTCCAATTCCTTTGTTGAGGAGTTAATTCTGAAGTATAACTGTGTTCAATATGTAAGTTATTTTTAATACAGAATAAATCCCGATCTAACAAAATTATTGAATTTTGTCTTCTGATTGGAACTGCTAGATCTGCTGCTAAACTAGCAAGGGCATCAGCTTCTAAATTTTGAGAGCGTGGCACAAATTCTATGAAGAATCTTTTGAACAATAGAGCTAGTTCAATCGTTGCCTGGTGGTATGGAATTAAGTCAGGATTCCTGACTTCATAAGTTCCTCTGACCTGATTGATGATTAGTTAAGAATCTCCATAAACTTCTAAGAACTCAATGTCTAGTTCTTTCGCTACTTGAAGACCAATTAACAAAGTATTGTACTCAGCTACATTGTTTGAACAAGGCTTGTTGAGTGAATAGGCACGGTATATAACTAATTTATCAGGAGACACCAAGACTACTCCCACTCCAGAGACAATATTGCCCTTGGGTCCGACTCGTGAGGCTCCATCAAAATACAGTTGCCAAATATCATCTCCCATAGCCATATTGCAATCTGCAACTTCGTCAGGAATGTCCTCATATAGCTTGGAGGTTTCAGGAATAGGGTAAGCAGCCAAGAAATCCGCTAATGCTTGACCCTTCACTGACTTCTGTGGTACATAAACCATATCATATGGTGTAAGCAACATCGCCCAAGTAGCCAATCGAGAATTAAGGATACTTGGTTTCTTCATTAACACTCGAATAGGATTTATCCTAGATATAACATGAATAGTCTGTCCTGTTACATAATGTCGTGTCTTTTGAATGGAAAAGACTAATGCCAGACATTCCTTTTCTACTGGAGTATACCTATGTTCAGCTCCGACCATCATTCGACTAAGATAATAAATTGCCTGTTCATGACCCATATCACTTTTCTGTGCAAGAAGAGCACCAAGAGAGTGATCCATTGCCCGAACATAAAGCAAGAATGGCCTTCCCATTATTGGAGGGACCAGAACAGGTAGATTTGTGAGATACTGCTTAATGTCATTGAATGCTTTCTGACAAGCTTCATCCCAAACAAATGATACACCTTTTTTCATTAAACGGGAAAAAGGCTGACATCTTCCAGAAAGATTTGAAATAAATCTTCTGATGTAAGCAATACGACCCTGAAAGCCACGGAGTTCTTTCAGATTTCGTGGAGGACGCATTTCAAGAACTGCCTTAATTTTATCTGGATCCACGTGGATGCCATCAGAGGTGATCACAAATCCCAGAAACTTGCCACTAGAAACCCCTAAGAAAGACTTAGTAGGGTTCATTTTCAACTGATGTTGACGCATCAAGTCAAACACTGTCTTTAAGTCTTGAATATGATCATCTTTTGACCGACTTTTAACGGCAATGTCGTCTACGTAACATTCTACTGTCTTTCGTAGATGCTTTTGAAAAATGTTGTTCATTGCTCGTTGATATGTAGCTCCGGCATTCTTCAAACCAAAGAGCATAACTGTATAACAATATACCCCTAAAGGTGTACGAAAAGCAGTATGTCTTTCATCTTCAGGATGCATCTTGATTTGATTATATCCTGAAAATCCATCCATGAAAGACATGCGTTCAAAACCACAAGTATTGTCCACCATAACATCTGTAATTGGAAGAGGAAATTCGTCTTTTGGACAGGCTGTATTAAGATCTCGAAAATCTATACAAACTCTGACCTTACCGTTCTTTTTCATGACTGGTACTATGTTAGCTACCCAATCAGGATGTTGTTCTTCACGAACAAAGCCACAAGTAATCAGCTTTTTGACTTCTGCTTCGATTACATCCATCATGTCTGGTCGAAAATGCCTTTGCTGTTGCTTCACTGGCTTAGCGTTAGGAAATATATTGAGTTTATGAGTAGCTACTTTGGGATCCAGACCCGGCATATCCTCATAGCTCCAGGCAAATATATCAATATATTCTTTTATCAATGTTATTAATGCCTCTCTTTCATCTTTAGAAAGATTCTTGCTAATGAATATTGGCTTAGAAGTATTTTCATCACCTACATCTATCTGAATAACTTCGTCTTCCGTAGGAGGTTGTCGTTGTTCAAACCGCAATTCCCATTGATTATCCATCTGCTGAGCCCAAGGATCATTTTCGAATGACTCAGACTCATTATCAGTTTGAACCATATTAACAGAGAAGATTTGTTCAGCTTCATCATACTGATTCTCTTCTGAATCAGAGGATTGTGACGTACTGGAGGAATATTCCTCTTCATCTTCATTATTCACTTTATGTACATCATATCCTAAACCGCATCGGGTTTTCTGATAAAATGGATCTCCACGTAATAGCATCCGTCTACCTTTTCCCATATTGAGACCCGGCATAGTTTTCAAATCATACCCCATTTTCTGAATAATCTTTTGAGATTGTTGGCTATATCTATTAATTCTGATATTTCCTTTATCCTTCTCATCAAGATCATTAGTTTGTGTTATGGGAATATTCCTTGCTAAACCGAATACAATCTGTCGTTTGTAAGTTTTGGTAGAAGGAATCAAGAAATATGATTCTTCTTGTTGTTTATAGGCTACACAAGCCTGAGAAGATGGTGTAACAGGTAATAGATAGGGCTCATATTTCAGAAATTTTTGAGCATATGGTCCTACATCAATGTGTGGAGGAAAAGAATTTTCTTTATGATCAACGTATAAAGTTTCCTCTGAAAAAGAAGTTAAAACAGCTTTGACATCCATATACTCCAAAAGAAAATCTTCATTAGATTGAACAAATACATGCCCAGTATTTACATCATTTACGGACTTTTTTACATTAGATGCTGATGGACTAGCATCTTTTTTAGGCGTAGACTTGCCAAGGTTGTTAACCAATGGCTCAGGATCAGTAAGACGGGATGTACGTCCTTTAACTTTGATGATCAAGGGATGGTCACTCATGTCAGTTCGAATTTGACTTTTGACAGGGATCTTCAAAGGCTCTTCAGATGCGATTTGAATTTTACCTTTAACCTTTATTACCAAAGGCTGATCATCAACCGTTTGAGACTGAGTTCGTCCCTTGACTTTGATTTTCAAAGGTTGGTCTTCTACTGGTACCGAGCTTCCAGCAGACGATTGATCTTCTAAGGAAGGTTTGTCTTCAGCAATCTCAGAGATCTCCTTAACATATTCCTCTTTATAGAGTCGTGCATCCATGAAGTAAGCTTCAAGGTTCTTGAAAGGTTCAGAATCAGCAAACTCAGTCCTTACGTTCCCCTGTGAATCTACATATTTGAAGCACTGATGAAGGGTAGAGGGTACTATATTATTCTCATGTATCCAAGGTCTTCCCAACAGGATATTGTAGGATACATCGGAGTTAATAACATAGCATGTCACTATCATCCGGAGATCTCCGATTTGGATCTTCAAACGAGTCTTCCCCAAAGGTTTGCTCCTGCCAGCATTAAAACCAACAATAGTTGCGTTAGTATAAGTTAAATCACTGGTAGAGATTCTCAATGGTCTCAGCATGCTTTGGAGAATAATGCTGATGGAAGATCCCGTATCTATGAGGATCCTATCCACCTCAGTCATTCCAATATACCCTGTATAATACAAGGGCCTGTCATGACGATTGTGGCCTAGTAACATGTCATCCTGTGTGAAGGTAATGTTTGGAAGAGTTTCCATCACACTATGACATTGAGGACAAGATGGAGACGTACTATCAGGAGTTTTAAGTTGGGCCAAACAAGAATCTGCTTGGAGCAAAGCCTCGCTCAAAGCTTCCCTGCTATCTTTTGAGAGACGAAGTAATTCAAAGATAGAAAGTCTCGCCGGCGTGTTAGCCAGTTGAGCTAGAATGTCAAATTTGTAGGGTTTCATCATCCCCTGACTTTGGTTTGACTTCAGAGGTACATCAAAGCGTACTGCTCGTTGTTTCCCCTTCTCATTTACTGACGGTTTGGAAGGCTTCTGATTAATAGGTATTTGAGAAGAGGTAGGTTGATTTGGAGGTTCAACTGTATCTTCCATTTCTTTAGAAGTTTCTTCATAGTCTTTAAGATATTCTTTTCCGGACCTTGTTCCGGTGAGAACTTCTTCTGCAGACTCAGGAGATACTACTACCATATTGCAGGTTGTAGTTTTCTTTCCCTTTGGTCTTTTCTTATGAGACTTTTTATGCTGGATAGGGATCTCACATCCTAATCCAGTAGTGCTCTTCTGAGATTGCATTTGTAAAGGAAGCCGTATCCCTTTGCCATAGTTTAATCCTTCGGCTTTCTGGAAATCATAACCCATCAACTTCATGAGGTGAACTGATTGCTGGCTATAGATATGCATGGGAATAGAACTTCCAGAAGATGCTTCAGTAGTAATTGGAGTATCAAAAACAACAATTTGTGACTCCGGCAGTGGTGAAACTTCATCGAATAGAAGAGCATCAGAAGTGCTTTGAGTCTCAGCAACATGAGTCTTCAACTCAGGAGGTGGTAGAATTCCAAAGGGTGCCTTTTCATATGCAGCAAAGATTTGCTGAGCTCTATATAAAGGCACACTGCACATAGCTGTTTGTTGCTGGTGAGTGAGTTTCAATTTGACAGGAGGGGCTAGGCTCGGAGGACATATGTTAAGACCTCTTAACCTCTCCTCCAAAGGGATACCACCCCATAGATGATCAAGATCATCATAGTCTCCAGATATAACATGAGAGATCATGTTACAAGTAAAAACATTTTTATTTTTCTTGGATTTAGAATTTTTACTTTCTTTCTCCAAATCAGGTATTAAATCGGGATGTACCCACATGATTTCCCCATTTTTCAAAGTAAGAGGGACTAATCCCTCAACTTGACCTCTGGCTGGTGGAAGATTTACGATTTCCAAAGTAGCTTTAGGGATTGGAATTACTCCATCAGGAATTTGTTGTGGAGGGAAATCTCCAAATTGTATAGAAGTCATGTTCGTTGTGACGGTGTGATCATCATTAGTCAATGAAATGACTTTAGCATTGATCAATTCTTGAATTTTCTTCTTCAAGACATAACATGCTCGAGTGGGATGGTTAATGTATCTATGATAGATACAATACTTGGGATTATCAGTCAAATTGACCTCATCAGGTCGTTTAGGGTCTGGGAGTTGGAGTTTACCACTCTTCATCAGACATTCAAATATACTTGGAATGTCGCTTTCATCGAAAGAATATTCCTCTTTTGGTTTCGATGGCTCAACATTAGCTGGTGCAGGTTTGTTTTTGGAAAGGTTTACCACCAATGTCTCCTTTCCTTTATCTCCTTTTCCACCACCTTTATTGTTATGACTTGGGCCAGCAGAAGGCTTCTTTCCTTTATCTTCGGAGGTAAACATAATTCCATTTTCTCGTGCCAATCTGCCATTATCTTCGGCTGAAGCAGCAGCCATAATAAAAGAAGGCCAATCGGTGAATTGAGTGGGCCCAATAAAGACAGCAATGGTAGGATGCAGGTTCATCTTGCATGTATCAATCAACGCTGCATCTGGCATCCCAGGAGGCAATTTTAGAGTTGCTTGTCGAAATCGATCAATAAATGCCCGAGCTTCCTCTTTATCTCTTTGTTTAATTGCTATCAAGGAGGACATATTCATGTCCATTCCTACTTCGTAAAAGCGAGACAAAAACATTGCTTTGAATTCTTCAAATAATGATATGCAATTATCAGGTAAACTACGATACCAATCATAAGCAATGCCTGTCAGATAACCAATAAAAGCTCTGGTGAGGAGGGCGTCATTTTTTTCCAAATGAATCGTCATCATTTCAAAATGATTTATGAATTGATTCGAAGAAGTTTTCCCATCAAACAAAACCATGGATGGTGGTTTATATTTGGAAGGAAAGGGAACATCATTCCAGTAGGGAGGATATGGCTGTTTAATCCCCAATTTTTGGAGATGAGTTTTATGTTTCATACTCTCTAATTCTGCTTTTAATTCTCTTACTTCCTGCAATATACCATTGGATTGGAGAGTAACAGGAAGGATTGGAACTCCCATCTGAGGAAGTGGTACACCTTCTGGATGAAGAGGTTCAGGAGATGCTGAATCCTGGTTAGCAATGGGTTCAGGATTGTTCAGGGGTGTGTCTACCCCTTGCCCATCCTGGTTTGGTGTGATTACCTGAACTGGAGGTGGAACTGTATGCTGAGCTATTAGAGTTTGTTGCATGTTTTGCATCATAGCCATCAGCTCCTTCATGGTTTGCTCGACTACAATTAGTCTTTGTTCTGTATTACCGGAAGATTCCGGTTCCTCACCAGCAACATAAATTTCTGCCTCTTTTGAACTTACGGATGGACTAGTGTAGAGACTAGAGTTCACACTATCAGTTTCAGAATCAAAATTCTGAGTACCCCCAGCCTCAGAATCTGAAGTGGGCATCATAGTTTGACGATTCCTTGATCGTGTATTTTGATAAACAACCTCAAAATTGTCAACGATTCTGTTAAATCTCTGTTGACTTGGAGTTTGAGACGAGTTACGTCTCGTTCCTCTTCGTGTAGGTATATGAGAAGCCATATTAACAGAAGCATATGATAACTCAAAATCACGTTCATCATATTGTTGAGACACATCATAGTTTAATCGGTCAAAAACAGACCGCTTTGTATTAGAGCAACAACATTTTATTACAATTTGATAACTCTCGCAGTGATGATCATCATTAGGGAGAGTCATAGGAACATTTCTATCACTACGCTTTTGATTTAACATTTGGCGTAAGTCAACAGTAGGAGAAGGCAGTATCTTCTTTTTCTGATTTGGTGCAGCAAATCTTTGAGCCCCATGAGTATAAAGTAAGTTGCTGATCTCATTGGCGTAAGTGGCCGGATTTTTCTTGGCCTGAAGCTGCGTACGCAAGTCAGAAGTTGGCTTTTGTGCACAACGTTTACCATCAACATCACGCGTAATCCTGAGATTAGGAATTCTGCGTGGTGTTTTGTTTGGAACTTGTGGGTTAAAAACCGAAGTTTTGCCCACAAAACAAAAGGAATTGTCTATGCTGTTTTCAACAGGAGACTGTTTGTTACGTTGTGTGCGTAGAGATGAGTCTACCTTGCCAAATGCAGGAGACTTTCCCTTACGCGCAAGACGTAAAGTATTGGTGTCTGCCACGTCAATGACGGGAGATGTACCCTTACGTGAGACAGGAGTATCTGCCACGTCGAAGACGGGAGATTTTCCTTTATGCGCAGGGTGAGTTGTCACAATGTCTACCACGCCAAAGGCGGGAGACTGACCTCTGCAAACAGAGTTAGAGCCTGCCATTGGGACTGCCACGCCACTGGCGGGAGTTTCAGTAACAGGAGTGGGAAGAATCCCATCAGACTGTGAAGAAGGCACGTCAGATTTAGGCATCCAAACCTTTCGTACCTTACGCGACTTCAACACTTTGGAGTGGCGATTGCCACCCCCAGCATGAAGCATCTCTTCATAGGCAGTCTGGTCGAAAGAAACGACCAGAGTCTTCTTCGTCGAACCGATCGACGCATCGTCGTGTTGAGCAATTACTTTCTCATCAGAGGAGAAAGTCGTCCCCAGCAGAGTCGCCATTTTGTTTTACTTAACAAAAAGCCTTTACAACTTCAAGAAAAGAAAACAAGAAAAAGTACAAAAGTACAAATTTGATTCTGGGAATGTATTGTTATGGAAGTCTGATTCGCAAATGATCACTTTGTTCCTTGGACCACACAACGATGTTGAAGAAGCTTGCTGTCTTGAGGAAGAAGAACAACTGAAGAACGGAGGCTGTAGAAAGATATCGACGAAGTTGGCACTGATGGCACAAGTCGAATGCTTTCCTGCTCTACTTCACTTTGTTCTTGAGAAGAAGAAGTAAAAAAAAAAAAAGAACACTCGGGAATTATAACAATTCTTTTGATTCTCTCTATTCACTCCCCTCTGTCAAAATTAATGCTGCCATTTATAGGCTGTAAAAAGCAACCAAAACGGGCCTCTACGCTAGCTGAAAGAGCAACTGCTATCCACGTAACGGAATTAATCCTTACGCAAGCTGACAAGTGTCCCATTATCCGGCGAAATATGAGGTATCACGTCTATGCGTCCTCGAAATTTGTGGCATGAGATCCACGTATGCCATCCACGTAAAGTGGCTGAAAACAGCCTTGGGTGTAAAACCCAAATAAACTTTACAAAATCAATTTGTAGAAATTCCCATGCGTAGAGGACACGTGTAACGTGCGTAAAGCTTGCCGCCTTCAACAAAAGCTTAAGCCTCTTCGATTCTCGTGTATTACATTGTCAGAGAATATAATCAATGTAAAACTGTAATCAACATTAATTGCGACATAACAGCTCCTCGAAAGATGTGCGTAATAGCGTAGAGACACTTGCGTAATGCCTCCTCTGCTTCTTGCGTAAAGTTTGGATCTGACCCAAAAATATCTGCGTAAAGCCTGAACCATCAACTGATTGCGTAAAGCTTTTTATTTGATTTTATCTTTATGCTTCTACACCGGCGAGCACTTTTATATAAACGGGGAGACAATTCAGCTTTGATATTCATCTTACGTCAACATGACTCCGAAGGAAGAAGCTGAAGAAGAAGCAAGAAAGTTGGGTTTCTGTGCACATGGCAACCCTACTCTCGGGGGTAAAGAACCGGAGCCTTTAGTTTTCAAGTTCAAAGATGACCCTACACAACTAGCCAAGAACTTCCTGAGCCACTTTGGTCTGGACGGCTCGTCTTCTTCCAATGGGCGCAGCCTCGCAGAGCAGCGTGAAACGCTCAATATTCTGTTACATCGTATGGGAGTCACTAGTGTAGAGGAATTGGGTGTCAAGCTCAGTCGCTTCGAAAAATAGAGCGTGTCTTTTCATGCTTCTGTTTTCTATAAAAAATGTTGCACTTCTTTTCCTATATAAGGTCATCAGTGCCTCTTTATCTTTTGCTTTGAAAAATGTGGTACAACTTCATGCTGAGAACTAGTTTTACTCCGAACAGCGTGCACTAATGAAGAGCAGCGGCACTCTTTGAATGTTTCAAATATTGTGCTATTTTTCAAAGTACACGTGACACTCATTCCGTAGTTATGAGCACTTTTTACTCGGATCTTTCCAAAAATAGGCTTGTACTTTGACCCTATTTAAACAGATAGGTGAGTTTCACACATACTCATTCCTCTATTCTTCTTCTTCTGAGAATGACCTTTTTGCAAGATTTCATTCTCAACAGGAAAGCAATGCTTTTTGATGTTGCATTTTTGTGCACTATGTCATCAGACATTGGTTTGCCAATCTTTAGCGCCAAACCGTTTGATCTTGATGGTGAATCCAACATAGTATGCGTACCACTTTTCACTGTTGAAAATAAGCTTTTGTTTCTGACTGAACAGGGTGCGCCTGTCTTTGTTTGGCCAGTGCACGCCTAATGATAATGGCATTTCTGTTGAAAAAAAAAATTTTGCTATTTTCTGCAGGAGTTCGACTGAAAATTTTCTTCAGAACTGGCATTGGTGATTTGGATGCTATGGAGAATATTCTTCTGACACCTACATCAGGGAGCTCATACGCTTTTGACGCGTAAATCAGACAACTCAGAACTCTTCGTGGGATAGAAGGGTCTTCCTCCAATGGTAGGAAGAGCCTTTATACATGGAGAGTTGGACGGTGGAGTCAACTCTACCCCGAGAAATCGGGTAGTAGAGTTCCTTTCACGACAGAACTAGGAATTGTATTCCAATATTGGATACATTCCTATCTCCTTTGAGAGGTCACTCCCAATCCACCAGTTGTATTGGCAGCAACACGCCTTCGGGCTGCCATACTCTGGGGTTCTCCTCTCGTCTGAGAGATAAGACCAGAGTTTGATTCCTGCTGGACAATCAGGAATTGCCACCAACAACGAACCCGCCAGAGAAGATCAAAGAAGAAATGGATCTCCATTAGATTATTGTTGTGTACATGGAATGAAAATCCAAAATTGTAATAGATTTCCATTATGATTTGTAAGAAAGTCTAAGAAAATGTAATAGACTTTTTATGATGAAATGAGAGTGGAAATGATAATTCTTCTATGCTTAATGATTTGTATTTATTTGCATGAACTGTGGACATGATAAACTTTTCTGATTTAGAGTATTTAATACTATCAGAGGTAATATGGACATGATAATGTGTAGGAACTCAAGAGAAAATAGATTGATTTCTATGCAGAGGTCAAAAATAGAAAATGACAAATGAGCAGGTAGATTCGGCATTTATCTAAAGGTTATGAAAACGTGATAAATAACGAATCCCCATAATAGAAGATTATGAACGGACGAATCGTCAGATGAATGTAATAAATGAACGAATGAACCGTCGGATGAATGTAATAAATGAACGGATGAACCGTCGGGCATTAATGAATGGGCGAACCGTCTGATGAATGTGACGCTTCATTATTTGAGGAACTTCTGCCTATAAATATAGCAGAAATCTGACAAGAACGAACACTTCTATTCTTCAACATAAAAATGTCATCTGAAGAAGCATCCAAGAAAACTGGAATCGCCCTGAAGGTTCAGAAAGGCACTGAAGAACACCCTGCTGATCCAGTTCAGCCGAAGAAGGTAGAAGTAGGCAAAGGTTCGTCTGCACCCAAGCCACCAAGGGACATTCTGGACTTTCTGCTCGAACCAGGAAGGACTGAAGAAGAAGAAGCCATGAGGATGGCCGCTTGCAAGTTCCTCATGGGTTCCAGCGAGGAGGTTATCGGCTCTTTTGCTGACCGCATTTTCGAGAAGGACGGCAGTGGCCCGCGTCCAAATGTAGAGAAGGATGATAGTGATCTTCCTTAAAATCATGTACTATCATTCATGATTAAAATAAAATAAAATTTTATTTATAAACATAAACTTGTCTGATGATTTACAAGTATTTACATTTATACATAATACTTTTTAAGGAATTTGCCATTAATAGGCATCATAACTTTTCGACCATCCAGTTCTGAGAGTTGATAAGCTCCATTTGAGAAAACTCTGCTTACGACATAGGGACCTTCCCACTTTGCGTCAAATTTGCCCTTGCTCATATGAGTCATAGTCATAGGACGTCTGACTGTTAGAACAAGTTCTCCTTTTTGATATGCTCGAACTCTGACTTTTTTGTTAAAAGCTCTTGAGATTCTAGCTTAATAGAATTCGATGTTCTGTTGAGCAGATAATCGCTTCTCATCCAGAGCTTCTAATTCCTGAAGTCGAAGACGATCATTATTCTCGGCGGTGAGTTCATTAGCGATTGCTATCCTTAAAGAAGGAATTTGAATCTCTAATGGAAGAACAGCTTCACAACCATACACCAGAGAGAAAGGTGTACATTTAGTAGCATTACGAACTGTAGTACGGTAAGCCCACAAGCATTCACCGAGCTTCTCACTCCAATTACGTTTGTTAGTAGAGACAAACTTCTTTAGGAGTTTGATGATGGTCTTGTTGAAAGCTTCTGCTAATCCGTTAGCCGCTGGATTGTATGCAGTAGAAGCCACATTGTTGATCCGGTGATTGTCACAGAATCGAGTAAATTTCTGGCTGACGAACTGTGGTCCGTTATCATGAATAATGCGTCGAGGAACACCAAATCTGTAGATGACGTGGTGTTTGATAAAGCTGATGACATTGGACGTCTTGACTTCAGATAAAGGAATGGCTTCGGCCCATTTGGAGAAATAATCGGTTATTACGAGGATAAACCGATGACCTTTTGATGACGGCGGATTGATCGGACCAATAATGTCCATGCCCCAAGCTTCGAAGGGCCATGATGCTGCCGTCGGATGTAGAAATTCTGAGGGTTGATGAATAAAATCTGCATGGATTTGACAAGCTCTAAACTTCTTTGCATATTCGATGGCATCTGATACCATAGTGGGCCAATAATAACCCATACGTCGAATACGGTCCTGAAGTTTTGGGCCAGGCTGATGTGCTCCACAAATTCTATCATGTGCTTCGCGAATGATCTGTTGAGCCTCATCACCGGCAACACATCGAAGAAGTAGACCGTCATAAGCTCGACGATATAAGGTTTTTGTAGTATGATTGTAATAGAATCTGAGTGATCGTCGTCTGATAGATGCTGCCTCACTCGGATTATCTAGAAGAATGTCATACAATACAAAATCTAAGAAAGGAAGTCTCCAATCTTTATCCGTATTCTGAGTCTCAGCTGAATTACTGAAGATGAATTCCATGCTAGAATCAGATGAAGATGATAAAGATTTACGACTAAATCCAAATCCTCTTGTTGTATTGACATCATGTGATGTTGATTCTTCAATGTCAACTGGAAGTCCTAGAGTCAGGTTATTTTCGAGATGAAATAATTCTCGATTGTGAACAACAATCATTTGCTGACGTCTGATTGGAATAGCTAACACCGCCGCAAGATTAGCAAGAGCATCAGCTTCGGTATTACATGCTCGCCTAACATGCTCAATGAAGAACTCTTCAAACGACGAAGCCATAGATATAGCCGATCTATGATAGGGAACCAGATCTTGATGACGAACCTCATAAATACCCCTTATCTGATTGACAATAAGTTTAGAGTCTCCGTACGCCTCTAAATGTTGAATATTTAGATGTTTAGCGAGTTGAAGACCAATGAGTAATGCATTGTACTCGGCTACATTGTTTGAACATGGCTGATCGAGAGAATAAGCCCTTTGGATAGCAAGACCTTCTGGCGATACAAGAACAATTCCAACTCCAGCGACAATATCACCATTAGGACCTATTCTTGATGCTCCATCAAAGAATAGACGCCAGGTAGGATCTTCTTCAGCAACTTGGTTTGAATCTAGTACTTCATCTGGGATTTCATCATAGAGTTTTGAATCTTCTGAAATTGAATGAGCAGCCAGAAAATCAGCTAAAGCTTGTCCTTTGACTGACTTCTGAGGAATATAGTGCATATCATACTGAGCAAGTAAGATTCCCCAGTTAGCCAATCGAGAATTCAAAACACTGGGTTTTTTTATCATGACCCGTATAGGATTGATCCTGGAGATGACATGAATGGTCTGGCCAATGATATAATATCGTGTCTTTTGAACAGCGAACGTCAAGGCTAGACATTCTTTTTCGACAGGTGAATATCGAGGTTCAGCTCCGGTCATAGTACGACTGAGATAGTAAATGGCTTGTTCATGACCATTTTTATTCTTTTGAGCAAGCAATGCACCCAATGAATGACTTATTGCTCGGGTATATAGGAGGAACGGTATTCCTGAGACGGGAGGTACCAATACTGGAGGGCTCATCAGATATTGTTTTATATCATCGAATGCTTTCTGACATTCATTATTCTAGACAAAAGAAACACCTTTCTTCATAAGTTTGTTGAATGGTCTGCAGCGTCCTAAAAGATTAGAGATGAATCTCCTGATATAAGCGATCCTTCCTTGAAATCCTCGTAGCTCTTTTAAGGTGCGTGGAGGACGCATCTCTTGGATGGCTTTGATCTTCTCGGGATCCACGTGTATACCTTTAGAGGTAATGACGAAGCCGAGAAATTTACCACTAGAGACGCCTAAAAAGGACTTAGTAGGGTTCATCTTTAATTGATGCTTACGCATTAGATCAAATATAGTCTTCAAATCTTGGATGTGATCCTCCTTTTGTCGACTTTTGACTGTAATATCATCAACATAGCATTCGACTGTTTTTCGTAAATGTTTACGGAATATAGTGCTCATAGCTCGTTGATAAGTTGCTCCTACATTCTTGAGACCGAATGGCATAACTGTATAACAGTATGTACCAATCGGCGTTCTGAAAGAAGTGTGCTTCTCGTCATCTGAAAACATTTTAATCTGATTGTACCCAGAATACCCGTCCATAAATGACATCCGTTCAAACCCACAGGTATTATCGATCATAACATCAATGATTGGTAGAGGGAATTCGTCTTTAGGACATGCCGCATTGAGATCGCGGAAGTCTATGCATACTCTAATCTTGTCAGTCTTTTTAAGAACAGGAACTATATTAGCCACCCAATCGGGATGTTGTTCCTCTCGAATAAACCCAGAGGCCATGAGTTTATTGACTTCAGCTTCAATTGCATCCATGATGTCTGGACGAAATCGTCGCTGTTGTTGTTTGACCGGTTTACAATTCGGCAAGATATTGAGCTTGTGAGTTGCGATTTGTGGATCAAGTCCTGGCATATCTTCAGAACTCCAAGCGAAGACATCGATATAGTCACGAATAAATTTGATCATGTCTTGCTTATCAGTTTCTGAAAGACTTTCACTGATGAATATTGGTTTAGGGGATCCCTCTTCACCAACATCTATTTGAACAAATTTGTCTTCAGTCGGAGGTTCCTTTTGCTCAAATCGAAACTCCCATTGATTATCTAACCTTTGGGCCCATTGTTCTGATTCAGGTGAGATTTTAAACTCATCTTCGTCTTCGTCACTTTCTTCAGAACGGTCAATGGAGACCATGTTGGAAGACAGAATGTTGCAGTAGAAATTACCGATACTCGTATCGGAATCCCAAGAGGTAGTACTAGAAGAATCAGATCTCTTATCTTCGTCAGATTCGGGATCTTCATGAACAATATTGATAAAAAGGAGTAGGAGCAGTATAGCCCAATCCGCATTTTGTTCTCCCATATTTCAGAGGAGGAATCCGGACAGGCATTTTTCTTCCTTTTCCACTATTGAGGCCAGTTCTGAAGTCATAGCCCATATTTTTAATGATGTCTTTGGATTGCTGACTATAACGACGTAGTTGTAATCTTCCAGTATTATCGTTTTTGTCCTCATCTTCGAAATCAGAAGGATTTTGGGGCCCTTTGTAGAAGAATATTGGAATGTCTCCTGGCTTTCTGCTGGGAACTAGAAAGTATGAAGATTGTACTGGTTCTAGGGATACATCTGTATGAACAGTCTGTACAACTCCTATGGTTATTGTGCTCAAGTCATCTAACAAATGTAAATAACTATGAACATAATTACACACATCAATATACTGCAAAGATGGAGACTTTTCATTAAATTCAAAAGCAGCAATATTTACATCGGGAGAAGGCTGAGCCTTAGAGATCTTAGCTAAATCAATGACTAAAGGAGGAGAAGAACGAGAAGAATTTTTGTTTCGATTAAGATCGATAACAAATGGCTCAGAAGAGGTGAGCTCCCTTGAAACTTGAGATGGAAGAGTAATCCGCCCTCCAACTGGGATTACCAGAATATCCTATTTTATATGTGAAGATACAAGAACTGTAGTACGCCCACTGACAGGGATGATCAGTGTATCTTGAGTAGACGATTGAGGTAATAGAGAAATCCGTCCACTCACTGGAATGATGAAAGAACCTTCTCCGGAGGGTTTGGGAGATTGTTGCTGAGTAGTTCGACCTTTAACAGGGATTATTAAAGTCGCACTTTGTGAATCCTCTTTCTCCATAGCTTGTATCACCCTTGTATATTCTTCTTTATACATCCAGGAATTATTGAAATAAGCTTCAACCCCACGGAAGGGATTTATGTCAGCAACTTCCTTTTGTACTCTTCCATTGCTGTCAATGTATTTAAAACACTGATGAAGAGTAGAAGGTACCACATTATTTTCATAAAGAAAGGGCCTCCCCAGAAGAAGATTGTAGGATTCCACAATCTTGATCACATAGAAGGTGACTTTGGATCTGAAATCACCTATCTGAAGTTTCAGATGAATCATTCCCAAAGGCTCGCTTCGGCTTTGATTGAATCCCAAGATAGTGGTAACCGTCTTGGAAAACTTGTGAAGAGGAATTTTTAGTTCATCCAACAGACTCTTTGGCATTATGCTTATAGCAGACCCTAGATCAATGAGGATACGATCTATCTTCATTATATCGATATAACCGGTATAGTAGAGAGGCCGATCATGTCGATTATCCTCCAGTAGCATGTCGTCTTGTATAAAGGTGATATTTGGGATAATCTCTAGTACACTGTTGCAATGTAAGCAAGTGGCAGGTTCTTCACCTGGCTTCTTTAACTGTGTAAGACAAGAGTCTGCCTGAAGAAGTGCTTCACTTAACGTCTCTCGAGTCTCTTTGGAGAGACGTAGAAGTTCAAAGAGGGACATTCTAGCTGGAGTGTTAGCAAGTTGAGCTAAAATGTCGAAGTTATAAGGTTTCTGAAGTCCAAGAGGAGAGGACTTCTTGATTGGCTTATCAAACCGAGCCTGTTGTTTGCCTTTCTCAAGAGCTATGGGCTTGGTAGGAGCAGGTTCAACTGGTGCAGTTGAAGGAACAGGTGCAGTGGATGATTCTTCTTCAGGAGGAATATTAGGAACATCTTTGTCAGCAGGAGGGATATCAGGAGTATCCTCAGGATTCTTAGAATAATCCTTTAAATAAGATTTTTCTGTTCGAGTAGCACCAGCAAGTGCTTCTTCTTTGTCTTTTGGCTCTATGTCAGGATTAGATCCGAGAGAAGCCATATGACATGACTTAACCTTTCCAGCCTTTTTAGACTTTCGAGAAGTAGTCTTTTGAAGAGGAGGAGATTCAAAATCTGACACTAGATCAGAATGAATCCATATAATTTCTTCTGTTTCCATGGTGATTGGTACTAATCCTTCAGACTGTGGAGGAGGAATATTCACTATGTCAAGAGTTGCCTTGGGAATAGGAACGATCCCACTTTCCAGGAGTTGAGGAGGGAAATCTTTGAATTGCATAGAGGCAACATTGGAGGTGACGGTTTTCTCTTTCGGAGTAAGAGAGATAGCTCCAGATTTAATCATTTCTTGGATCTTTCCTTTCAGTACATAACATGTACGAATTGTATGACCCAACATTCTGTGGTATGGACAGTATTTGGGATGATCTGTCTTACCAGCTTCACCAGGTTTCTTGATCTCAGGTAATTGTATTTTATTACCTTTCAGCAGACATTCAAAGATACCAAGAACATCATCGTCATCAAAAAAGTATTCTTCTTTAGGGCGAGGTGCTCTTGGTTGTTGAGTTGTAGAGGAAGGAGGATTTTGAACATTTGATGCATCTTTGCTCTGAAGATTAACTTCAAGGGTTTCTTTTCCTTTGCGAGCATTGTTTTTAGCATTATTGTTGGTACCTTGACCTGTTTCTTTGGGAGTCATCTGCACTCCTAAACCTTTGAAGGTTTCAGCACTAATTTCTGCGGCCTTGGCACTAACTATGAAGAAAGGCCAGTCCTGGAATTGAGTAGATCCTGTCTACATACTGATGATTGGTAACAAGTTTGATTTGCATGTGTCGATAGTGACAGCATCAGGGGTTCCAAGAGGCATCTTCAGAGCTTCTCTTCGAAACCGTTCAATGAAATCCTCTGTAGTTTCATTATTTTTCTGCTTGATTCTAATAAGAGCAGACATAGTCATGTCATTGAGCCCTTCATAGAACCGTTCAAGAAACATCTGTTTGAAACCGGCAAATGAGGTAATACACCCGTCTGGAAGACTTCTATACCATTCATAAGCTGTTCCTTTGAGACATCCGACAAACACCCGAGTAAGGAGGGTGTCACTTGGTTGCAGCTGGTCAGTCATCACTTCAAAGTGATTAATAAACTGACTTGGAGAAGTGGTTCCATCATAGAAAGAGATAGTAGGAGGCTTGTATTTTGGAGGATACGATACTTGCTTCCATTCTATCGGATAAGGTTGCTTGATGCCTAACCTTTGTAAACCATCTTTCTGTTTGAATACCTCGAATTGAGTTTTGAGATTCTTCAATTCTTCACTAACGACTCCGAAAGATTGTGGAGTTGTAGCTTGTAGAGAATAGTTGGGAGGAGGAACAGCATTGTAAGCACTACCCCCAGCTCCAGAGAGACTAGAATTTGGTTGAGCTGGTCCATGAGTATTGGATTGTACTGCTGGAGGAACTTGTACTGGACTTACAACAGTGTCAATTGGTATAGCACCTGGTACAGTCTGTCGATTTTGCATCTGATTTGCCATGAGTTCATACATCGACTTCATAGTATCAGCCATGGACTTCATTTGCTATTCCAAAGAAGCAATTCTTTGTTCTTGAGGGGTCAAGAAAGAAGAAGGTTCATCAGTATTCCCATCAACCATATAAGTCGTGACTGTACGAGGGATTATTGATGAACTGGTGGATGTCGTTTGTTCTGAATCATTGCTTTGTGTGTCAAAGTCAATTATAGGAGAACTACCCCCAGTAGGAAGAGGTGGGAAGTTAGATTCTCCAAAGAATTCAGAATCATCTTCAGAAATCAAAGTTCTTTGACTAGAGGCCAGGACTCTTGCTCTGGTGCCTCTATATACTCCATCTGGACTATCATCTCTACCCCCAGTATCCCGAGAGGTCATGTTGACAAAAGCAAACAAAGGCTTATCTTCATCAGGCATAGGTTCATACTGAATCCGATTGAAGACAGATTGTCGTTTTGTTTGACATCTGTATTGCATTGTGACTCTCGGCTGGAAGTCACATTCATGATCAACGTAGTCCTGAACCATTGATTGACATCTGCATTGAATTATGACTCTTGGCTGGAAATCACATTCAGCATGATCCATTGACACAGAATTATTCCTTCTCTTCTGTTGAAGGTGTTCTCGTAAATCTGTCTGTGATGACTGAGGTACATCAGAGAACAATTTTTGTGTATTTTTAGGAATATATTTCCGGTTCTTGGGTCTTGATGGCTCTTGATTATATAGAGAGTGATTAATATGAACCACATAATTTCTAGCATACTCTGCATCCGGATCTTTTATTTTCATTTCCGATTGGTGTGGTTTCTTAACACCAGAAGTGTTTCCCAAACGGGTTTGATTAAGTTTTGTTCTTAGATCAGTTGGAGGTAACATATTGGTTTTTGAAACTTAAAGTTTTTCTTCCATTGATCAGGATATTTGCAGAGAAGAAAGAGTTGAACCATCCCCTTGATTAGGAGTTGGTAACAGACCCTCTTTCATAGACAAATTCTGTACCCAATTCGAAGAAGTCGTAGAAGAAGACATTAAGGAATGTTTCTTCTTAGACTTATTCAAGTTTGGAGACATAGAATGTCCAGAAGGAAGAGTAGTCAAAAGACCATCTCCTTTTCTTTGACTAACAAAATTGTCAGTCAAAGCTGTTCCTGAAGTAAAAACTACAGGAGCAGAAGAAACAACTAAAGAGTTATTTCTTTTCGAAAGGACTTTGTGTGGAAGACCACCCCCAGTTCTAGTAGAACTTGGCAAAGAAGAAGAGATAGCTAAAGAGCTATTCTTCTTAGATGAAATACACGCTGAAACAGACTTGGTTAAAGAACCAGTACTGTTAGCGTTGCTTTTGAATTTAGAATTACACGCTGGAACAGATTTGGCTAAGGAGCCAGTACTGTCAGCGTGATTTTTGACTTTGGAAATACACGCTGGAACAGATTTGGCTGAGGAGCCAATACTGTCAGTGTGATTTTTGACTTTGGAAATACACGCTGGAACAGATTTGGCTAAGGAGCCAGTACTGTCAGCGTGACTTTTGAATGTGAGATTGTACGCTGGAACAGGTTTGGCTAAAGAGCCAGCACTGTCAGCGTGACTTTTGACTTTAAGATTACATGCTGGAACAGATTTGACTAAGGAGCCAGTACTGTCAGCGTGACTTTTGACTGCTGTCTTCTTCGAGCACACAAGAGTGTGCGTGCTTGCAGTAGAGTCTTTGCCAGTATTAGGAGTAGACACTGTGGCAGAAACTTCACCATTGGCTACCAACTGATTCTTAGGGACATAGAAAGAGCGTCCCTTCGACTTGGCAGTGGTGATAGAGGCTGAAGTGGGCTTGCCACCCTTAGCCCGCTGCATTTCTTCATAGGCGAGTTGATCAAATTGGATCGATATCACCTTCTTCGTCAAGCCGACTGACGAAGTGTCGCATTGAGTTGTTGCCATCTCAGAAGAGGAGATGGTTTTCCCCAGCAGAGTCGCCAATTTGTTTTCCATAAATAAATTCACTTTATTTATTGTGTTTCTGGGAAAATTACAACTGTAGAAATCCGATCTAGAAGACGATCGCTTTATCCTTTGGACTATGCGAAGAAGAAAAGCTCTCAAAATTTTGACAGTAAGTTAGATAACTATGTATCTGTACAATGAATGAGAAAAAGAACTCTATTTATAGAGTCAAAAATAACTGAAAGGATAACTGTCTTCACAACCTGTGCCTAGTTGAAAATCACGCAGGATCTAACATACGCAAGGTTGTGAGCAGTTACTGGACGTGGCCTGTAACTGTTGGACATATGGCAATCATGCATGAGTCATGTGCAAGTTACAGGACACGCGGGCGAGAGATTAGTGGCATGACTGCCACATACTCCAATTTGATGAAATCCATGCAGACTTGTTGAAGACGAAATCCACGCAGACTTGGGTCAGAAAGCTTCAAAATCTACGCAAACTTGGGGCAAGAAACTTCAGAATCCATGCAGACTTGGGGCAAAAAGCTTCAAAATCCACGCAGACTTGGGACAGAAAGCTTCAAAATCCACACAGACGTGAGGCATGAAACTTCAGAATCCACGCAAACATGAGACAGAGAGCTCAAAATACACGCAGACTTGAGGAAGGAACATATAAGTTCAAAATACACGCAGAATTGAGCCAGAAGGCTCAAAATATACACAAGATTGAGGCAGGACTGCCAGCTGTCTTGATTCGACGTGCCTCGATTGACACAAAATCTCTGACAATGATCGCTTTGTCAGTCGCATTAAATGACAAGAAGCTCTTTTGGTACGCCAACTTGGTGAAGACTGAGTCTTGCTGAAGAAGATTTCAAAAGTCACGCAATAGTCGGCTGTGATCTCTCGAGTTCCGTGCATACGTGGCATACGAAGAGACATTCTTCGACTGTCGTGCTGTCAGTCTTAATGACACTCTGACAAAATGATGAGCTGTCTCTCAGCATGATTTTTAAATATTGTCTTGATCAACTCAGCGTGATTTTTGGACTTTGTTTTGATCAACTCAGCATGACTTTCATTTTTAAGGCCTACAAACACCTTCACATTGTTTCCAATGAGCAAGATGTTATCCACATAAAGTACTAGGAACACCACCACGTTTCCGTCACACTTTCTGTATACACATGATTCATCCTGACATTGATCAAATCCATAGAATTTTATCACCTGATCAAAACATATGTTCCAAGATCTGGAAGCTTGCTTAAGTCCATAAATGGACTTCTTGAGCTTACAAACAAGATGCTCCTGGCCCTTTTCAATAAACCCGTCTGGTTGCTTCATATAGATGTCTTCCTCAAGACTTCCATAAGGAAAGCTGTCTTGACATCCATTTGCCAAATCTCATAATCGAGATGAGCTGCAATAGATAAAAGAATCCAGATAGACTTAAGCATGGCTACAGGAGAAAAGGTTTCCTCATAATCGATACCCTCTCTTTGAGTAAAACCTTTTGCTACAAGCCGAGCTTTAAAGGTTTCAACCTTACCGTCTGATCCTCTTTTTCTCTTATAGACCCACTTGCATCCAATGGCTTTTACGCCAACGGGTGGTTCTACAAGCTCCCAGACCTGATTAGAATCCATAGATTCTATTTCAGATATCATTGCTTTTTGCCAAGACTCTGTATCTTTATCTTGAAGTGCTTTATTGTAGGTACAGGGATCATAATCTTGTTCCTCAGGGACGAAGTCTGATGACTCTCCCAAGAACATATATCTATCAGGTTGTATCACAACCCTCCCACTACGACGAGGCACTATCGGTTGTGGTGTAACATTTGTGACACGTTGTGCAGTTATTTACGGTTCATCCTCTTGTACTGTTGGTACTGAAGTACTTGGTGTCTCACGTCTCAGTTCTTCTAGAACAACTCTACTTGTGGGTTTATGGTTCATCACATAGCCTTCCTCTAAGAATCGGGCATTGGTGCTAACAATGTCCTTCTGATCCTTAGGACTATAAAATAAACCTCCTTTCGTTCCTCTTAGATAGCCTACAAACAAGCATACTTCTGTACGAGATTCCAACTTATCTGCTTTCCCATTCAGTACATGTGCTGGACTATACCAAATGCGAACATATTTCAGACTAGGCTTATGCCCAATCCACAGCTCTGTGGGAGTAAAAGGTACTGACTTAGAAGGAACCAAGTTCAAAATATAAGCTGCAGTCTCTAAGGCATATCCCCAAAACGAATCTGGCAAATCCGAATAACTCATCATTGATCTAACCATCTCCATAAGAGTTCTATTCCTTCTTTCGGCTACACCATTCTGCTGGGGCGTTCCAGGTACAGTCAATTGGGATGCAATCCCAGCCTCTGATAAATAATCCCTAAACTTTCCAAAGAGGTACTCGCCACCACGATCTGATCGTAATGACTTGATACATTTTCTATGATGTTTCTCCGTTTCAGCCTTATACTCTTTGAATTTCTCAAAGCACTCAGACTTACGGCGCATCAAATAAATGTATCCATACCTTGAATAATCGTCAATAAATGTGACAAAATATTCAAAGCCATCTCTAGCTTAGATAGTCATGGGTCCACACAAATCAGAATGAACCAATTCCAACACATCTTTGGCCCTATACTCCTTTGCCGTAAAAGGCCTTTTGGTTATTTTACCTTCCAAGCAGGATTCACAGACTGGTAGTGCCTCCACTTCCAATGAACTCAAAGGTCCATCTTCAACCAGTCTTTGAATCCTTCTTAGGTTAATATGCCCCAATCGCAAGTGCCAAAGATATGTTTGGTTCATACAAGAAGGTTCTTTTCTCTTATTTAAGTTAGATGACATATTATTCATTTCCATAAGTTGTATTATGGGCGAAATAAGATTAATGACATACAAATTATCAACCAATGTACCAGAACAGATAAAATGTTTATTCTTTCTAATAACAATATTGTCATTAAAATAAACTGAATATCCATCCTTAACTAACATAGAAACAGAAACTAAATTCCTTCTAAGTAAATGTGCATAAAGACAATCTCTCAATGTCAAAGACTTATTTCTACCAAAAGATAAAGTAACATCTCCTAATGCAACGACCGATACTTTTGTAGCATCACCCATGAACAAGCATATCTCTCCATCACTGAGCCGTCTGGTTTCCTGGAACCCCTGTAATGTATTGCAGACATGATTAGTGGCTCCTGTATCTACACACCAGGTGCTGGTAGATAACACCGCTAAACATGTTTCAACTACTAGTAAATGAGATATACCTTCTTTGTTTCCTTGTTTGAGAAGTGGACAATCAGTCTTCCAATGTCCTGACCCTTTGCACTTGAAACATTTGCCTTTCAGCTTTTTCATCGCGCCTTGAGGTCTCATGCCCTTCTTTGTTGAGTTTGCCTGTTTTTGAATGTTATTCTTCTTTTTACCGCCTTTTGGCTTAGAAGTAGAAGCCTTTTCAGAAACAAAAACATGACCACTCTGCCTAAAGAGGGATTCAGCATCCTGTAGCTCTTTTGCAAGTTCTGCCAAACTATACAACCTTTTGTTCATATTTTAATTAAGGCAAAAATTGTCAAAACTTTTAGGCAGAGTCCCGAGAATGATATCGACCTGGGTTTTCCCATCGATTTCAGCTCCAAGGATCTCCATCTCATTCAGATGGCCCATCATCTTGAGAACATGATCCCTTACTGGTGTACCCTCAGCCATTTTTGTATTCATCAAATATTTCATAGCAAACTGCCTAGCTACTCTACTCTGATGTTCGAAGAGTTTCTTCAGGCTATACATCATGTCATAAGCTGTGGCCATGGCCTGATGCTGATGTTGCAGTACATTTGACATAGATGCCAGAATGTAACACCGCGACATCTCATCTGTCTTTTTCCACTTCTTATAAGCCTCTTTGACCTCTTCATCAGAGTTAGCATCAGGCTTAGGTGGGCATTCCTCAACAAGTACATATTTGTACTCCTCAGCAGTCAGAACAATGTCCAAATTATGTTTCCAGTCAATATAATTAGGTCCAGTAAGTTTGTTTTCTTTAAGAATCACCATAAGTGGACTGAAAGAACCCATTTTTGAAATCCTGAGAATCACATAAATAAAATTATGTAGGGCAAAAAAACTTTTTGAATTAACTAAATATTGATTCCCTCAAAACAATAATAAGAAATTCACCAACACCTTGAACACCATAAATTTTGCATGCCACGATAGTGTGGACGTATACAAATTCAACTTTGTTCAAGTAGATTTTTCTTATTAATATTACTATCATGCCAATATAACTTTATGATAAATAAAATTAATATGCTGGTCTTGCTCTGGTCATACAAATAATAGCAGTGACTCCGATGGGGTGGATACCATTATTTGTATCTAAGTGTATACCATTACTTAATACTAAGTCCATTACCTTGTAATGAGTTCCTTCAGATGGAGAAGTGAACACATACTAGGTAACTTTCTACAATTAACCCTAAGGAAGTTTGTACTGGTGATCCATAATTATACTCATCCGATATGGAGGAAAGCACTAAAGCCAACACGCAAGTATAATTATATCACCTACAAACCAGTAATGGAGACCATAGGATTTATACTAGATAAAAATCCTCTCCCACTTAGTTATTTAACAATGAGGGTTTTTCTACTAGTTGATATTATGTCCATGTTATCCATTATTAATGTAGGCTTGGTTTTTCAAAAAAACAACCACACAATAATAAACATGCATAATCAGAAAAAGCAAAATGACAAAAATAAGAGAAAATATCCAACTATTATGGTCATCTTTATTGCTCCGTCCTCAACTATCCGAATCCAAAATTTGGCGCTGCACAGATCTATTCGGGGTTCGACCTGCCCGGTCAGGTCGCGGGGTTCGGGGCAGCGCCCCTTTTTTTTTTTAGGTTTTGGCTGTCGATTCCTTCATCGAAAATCATCTGTCTGCCTCTGGACTGCTTAAAACCAGCATCTCGTCCGACGTTAGAAACAGCCACCACTGCCATCACGATTGATCAAAAATAATTAAAATTACATCAATCATATGCCTCCCGAAGGAGTTCACGCATAATCTAGATTGAAAAATTAAAATAATAAGCACGATCAACCCTCGTAATTTTAATTACATCCACAGTAACAACAACATCCACGACATGTCCGTGGTTTAAACAACACAATCAAAAAATATGTATTGGACCATAATAGTTGGATCTAAGATGCCTGCAAAACCGAGTTAGAACAGATCTACATCTACCGACTATTACACAGTGCAGGTTTTATTGGACAACATGGACGTATCAATCAATACGTAGATCCAAAGTGGCTCTGATACCAATTGATGGAACTGGGAATTCCTATGACCCTTCCTTTGGTGTACGTATTGATCGATAGAAAGTTAAACAGATCTAATACGTGTTCTAACCCTTCATAGGTGGAAACTAGGGTTCGCGAATTATACCTGCGGCGAAAAGGAGACAAGTAATTCCTGGCAACCTCGAGCGGACGACCCCAAGATCTTATGCACGTATTCCTTCCTCGAGTTGGACGTCGTGTGGGCGACGATCTCCAACTCGAGGAAGGAATACGTACAGAAGATCTTGGGGTCATCCGCTCGAGGTTCCCAGGAATTACTTGTCTCCTTTCTGCCGCAGGTATAATTCGTGAACCCTAGTTTCCGCCTATGAAGGGTTAGAACACGTATTAGATCTTTTTAACTTTCTATCGATCAATACGTACACCAAAGGAAGGGTCCTGGGAATTCCCAGTTCCATCAATGTAAACGACACGATGTTGTCCACGAGTAATCTATAGAGGTTGTACACGAGTAATCTACAGGATTGATTACATAACCACTTCTACTCCCCCGCCCCAATCAATACACAAGGATCCAGTCAAGTTATGTTATTGCACACGAAGTATAGTCGTACACGATGATCATGTGAGCACATGAGTATACACGATTTCACACGATTTATACACGAGAGTCACAAATACAAGGAGTACACGATGCTCATGATAAAGTACACGAACATGAAATATCCGATGTATCCGCTAAGGGGATAACATCGTACGACAAGATCCATATAGTACAAATCCGTGTTACCAATGTGTCAGCATCAAGTAAAATAATCTAAAGCAGGAAATATAATCCTAAACAAGATATAAAATGATCAGTGAATGTACTCGACTGGTATCCTGAATATCTGAAGAGAATATACTGTCCGAGGAGTGGTATTTGGCTCCTATAGAACAGTATAAGTCACTACATGTCCAAAATAGTAAAATAGAATGCTACAATGCATCTACATGATGTTTGGGGTCAATCTAGGCTAAAGTCAACCCTTGGTCAACTCTAGTCAACTATACTAGTCAAACTAGGTCAACTAGGTCAAGCCTAACCCAACAAGTCTCACTAAGCCTAGCCAAGACTATCCTAGCATCCACACATAATACAAGGTCACACAAGTCATCAACACATATCATTGGTGTATATATGCCATACACACAGGCTATGAGCCATAGGCTATAGGCCATGTCTATATCACACATTATTTCATATATTATATTTATACACTAATTTAATATAATACCATACACATATACATATAGGCCACATTTTTATATCTAGCATATAGAAATATATATACATCTATAAATACATAGAGTGATTGGGTAATAGCATATGTGTATGATAAAATGGTACATGTGAGGGTTTAGGTTAGTTAATATATCAATGTGTGTGTAGTGTCAAGTGACAGTTAGATAGGTTGTGAGTGTGTCAAAGTGACAGGAAAATAGTAGGTAGTTGTGTGTGAACATGAATGTAGGCTAGATGTGTGTGTGTGTGTGTGTGTGTGTGTGTGTGGTGTGTGTGTGTGTGTGTGTGTGTGTGTGTAAAGCTATAGCTTCTAGGGATTAGGAAATAGTGTAGTATGGATATAGAAATTTGTAGATAGGTTATCAACTCAGAAATCAGTGATGTGTGTGAGCATATATGGAAAACTGTGTGTAATCTCAGGAAAATTTAGTGTGGTGTATATGTTAGGAAATCAAATTTTTTTTCCAGTTTTGTGTGTGTGTATGAAAGTGTAATAGGAACATGAAAACATGAGCAATGTGACAGGGCATTGAATGAGTGTGACTGAACAGTGAAATAACTCAGGAATTAGTGTTGTTCTCAGGAAAAATGTGATTTAGATAGGGTGTCAAAACTCAGGTTTAGGGTGTCAATTCAGTCCTCAGGAATGCACAACTCAATGACAGTTAACATAAAACAGTTCAACAATTTCGAGTGTCATAACACACTCGAAACACATCATAAAATCCCAAACAAGTCTCCACATGAAACCCCAACATCCCCATACATATCCAGCTATCTAAATATATGTAAAAACATATAAATTAATCATTAAGGTTGGATTCTAACCATTCGAAAAATAGGAATAATTACTGATACTTCATTGTATCAGGAAAGAGGGAAAATGCTAATTCGAAAAGCAAAATCATGCTAATACCCTAATTAAATGGTTGGTAAACAATAGTGTAGGTGTAACAGTGTCGTAGGTGTATCCTTGTGTCAAAGAACTGGACACAACATGTCCGAAATAAAATAAACACACACGAGTGCACAGGACTGTGCACAGCGTCGTGCACGCGTGCACGTGTGTCCAGTGTATGACACAGGCCACGTGGTGACATATGGCCGTGCACACATGTAGCCCACGTGTAGGGCTACACGGTCGATACCCTGTCCTGTGTCTACGACACGTGTCCAGCCGTGTCCAACCGCGTGTCAGTGACTAATTCCGTGCGGTTCAGTCTGCTCGTGCGACCAGTGCGAGGAGGAAAACTCCTCGCACACGCCACCACTCGAGCCTAGACTTCGGGAGGCCAATGTCAGTCAGTTCCCTGACATCCTCCCAAAAGATGGCGTGTCCTCGTGTCCTATACAGTGAGAAATTGAGCCCGAGTAGCAGGACAGTGCCCTAAGGCTATTGCGGGCGTGTTCGTGTTCGTGTCCACGTGTGGACACGACCCCAAATTCTTAAATCATGGACACGAATCAATAAGCCAACCCTAGATCTAGTAATTCATTCAAAACTATTTGCAAAAACAGTAAAAGAAATTTGTTGTGGCATTTCCACAAACACCTAGCCTATGGGTTTGATACATGTCCGATACGGACACGAAATCTAATACAAACGACACCAATCCTTCACTATAGCTAGGGGACACCTAGATCTTGGCTACCATGCAATAAAATCAGAATTAAAATGGGATTAGAGCAGTTTTCCTATGGATTGCAAGGATCAAGAAAAAGCCCCAAATCAAACGGTTTCCGTTGCTAGCCAAATCCTCCCAATTGCTCTAAAACTGAAATTGCTCCTCAAAATTAGCAAGTAGAGGTTGGTTCAAATTATATGCAAAAGATTTGGGTCAAAAAGGTTAAAAATGGATTTACTATGAATTTAGGAAGATGGGATTTACCTTTATTTCTAAAACTTGGTTGAGCACACAAAAAAGGCAAGAACAAGGAAGGGAGCATTAAGTAGGGGGTTTCCTTATGTGGCCGGCCACTAGGGTTTAGTTAGGGTTAGGGTTTCATGCTATGGGCCTATGGACTTAAGTCACAAGTCATTGAATGGAAAATCATAAGTCATTGAATTAAATCATAAGTCATGAAATCAATGCACCTATTCTGTTCCTCTTATTTGAAAACTAGATTCTAATGGCTAGAATGAAGTTAACTTAAGTTAGACTAGGGTCACCATAGCTAGGGTTAGCTTCTAGGATTGTCTACTAAGTCTCAATAAGTCAAAATCAAGATAGCAAATCACCAATTCAATAAATTAATTAAAAATTCAAAATTCCACCAAATGACCAAAATACCCTCAAGCTAGAAATGTGGTAGTGACATATTGATACCCAAAGGCCAGTCCATTCGTAGCTCACTCATACTCACATACCTATGTCTGTCTTACTATTGGGTAGGTCGTAAGCCCACTTTCCTGTTTCTTACATCCTCCATTTAGTTTATTTTAGTTTAATTATTCTTCCAAATCGAGAAATAATTTTTATTATATTTTAGATATTTTGGAAAAAAATGAGGAGAGATTTGCAAAACTTAGAAGAGATTTATTCTAGGATAATTAAAATTACTATTTTATCAAGAGTTTATAAATTCAAAATTACTAATTATATTTAGAAGATATTGTATTTGTGGAAATATACAACTATAAGTATCTAAATTGTTCTTAACAATATTTGACAATTGATTTTATTACGAGGATTATTTAAAATAAGGGTATTATTTTAGATAATATTTATGAATGATTTGGGGCATGAATGGGTCAAATTCCTATATTTTCTTTTCCGGAGTTCAGAAATATGTATTTATTTATTCATTCACATTTTATTTGTCGGGGTTGAAGGCAGATTTCGACGATACTTTGTTCATGATTATTTTTCTTATCAAACTTGTTTCAAAAGTTAAAGTTGAGAGCATTTTAGGGCTTTTAGTGTTTCAAAACATTTTCTCCCAATTTATTTATTTATTCGATCAAGTTCATTTATCATAAATTTCTACTATATTTTACAATCTACCAAGTCGGCCTATCCTAGTAG
>JANAVB010034016.1:115000-184755 GCA_029216955.1 Iris pallida | reverse complement strand
TGAGCTTCATTCTCCAATTGAGCAATCTCAGCTGCAGTCAGAGACTTAATATCCTCCTTTTTTATCTCCCAGTATTTATGGACGTTTGCTTCTAAATCATTCAGGAGATGTTCAAAAAAGACACATTGGGTCTCATAACCAGCCTGTCTCAAAGCTGAAAGTAGAAAACTAGTCGCCTCTCGAAGACTCGAAAAGGGCATAGTCTCATCCTTCATAAGTCGTCTCGAGAATGTATCCAGATATGAATAAACAATATCTGAATACATCCCCATGATCTTTGCTATCCCTGTGTCAAAACCGGGAGTCGCTGCAATAGTAGAGGAAGGAGCAGGAGGAGCCTCTAGTCTGGGAGCTGAAGTGAGTGCTTTTGGAGAACTCGACAAATGTGATCTCCCCTCACCCACATCAGTTTGGACAAGTGGGGCTTGAGTAGAACTCATAGCCGGTGCAGTTCCTACAGCTGTTGGAATCAAAGAAGCATGATCAAAACTAAAAGACAATAAAGCAGAGACAAGACAAAACTTTGATGAATAAAATATTATCTGGAGCTGGTTCATATTCAGTTTCCTTCGGATCATTCAGCCCGGCTCGTAGTCTGTTCAGAGTGCTTTCTGACACGGGATTTATTTTACTGCTGCCCGCCCCAGAAGTACTCGGAACTTGAACTTCTATTTCTATATGCCTCTCCGGCTCTGGTGTCAACCCTGAGTGTTGACCAATGGTCTTCAGTACATCAATTGGAATTTTAGATGGTGATTCATCATCTATCTCCATGTCCTCTTCTTCAAAAGAATGAGACGAAGGTTCATAGTCAACCTGTTCGTCGTCACTCTTGTTGCCCTCCGAAATTTTAGCAATTGGTCTGAGAGTAGTAGCTTCCTTCACTGATTCTCCCGAAATCAGTAAGTCATTAGCTGTTTCAGTCTGATGCTCGGCCTCTACCGCAGGTTGACTAATCACCTGCACATCATCGGCCATTGGCGGAATCGATCCTATATCAGAAGGCATGGATGACCCAGCAGGTTCAGGAATATCTTCTTCAACAGGTTCTGTCTTTACAGAAAAATCAAAGGCAACTTGTTTTTCTGAAGCCAATCGCACAGCACGATCGGTGGGACTCTCTGCATCGAGACAAATTACGGATTTAGTTTTTGAAACTATCACTTTCCTTCCTATTCTTTTTGTGAATGGAACAGTAGGATAATTGTCTTTTGGATCACTACCTGCTTCATCAGCATCTCTGACTCGATTGGAAGCAGGAGAAGTCCCTGGAATGGTAATTCCTCCACGATTTCGAGTCTCTGCTCGAGTGACTCTTTTTGGGGCAGGCCCAGCAGCACCTTTGCCCCGCTTCCTCTTCGGGGTATTATCGGCAGATATACTCTCTTCAGCACTCCCGATGGGTACATGTAATGGTTGATGAAGGTCATCAGAGAAGAAAGTTTCTAAAACTTCATCATCAACTTCATCAGTAGCCAGAGGATCTTCTTGGTCATGACAATCTCTAGGCAGGGCTGATTTGGTTGATTTCTTTTCAATATGAATAAAGCTTCTACCTAAGATGCTGAATTTTTTATCAAAGGTATTAGCTGATACATAGAATTTGGCATAAGAAGCCAATATTCTAGCTCCTCTCTGATAGGTGACCGGATCTGGCATGGAAAAGGTAGCCCCTGTACCTTTAGCAATGTAATATATCCAAGCTCTGGCACCATCAATCAACCCGCCTTGATAACCAAAACATGTCGTTGCATTGCCCACATGCAACTGATCATAACTAAATTGCCGAGCAAACCTACTCGGAAGATATGGCTCCAGATAGGTGATGTTGTCACGGCGGCAAATTAAATGAGATGGCCTGATCCTCTTCAGCCATTCATGTTGAATCTCATCCAATTTATTGCCACCAATGCCATCAATCAACCTCCCAGGCATGGTTTCATAACCAACAGGTGGAGGAACACAAGTGAAGCTCCATAGTTCTTCCCTGTTTAATAGTTCTGCAATCTGTCAAAGTGTCATATTTCCACTTTGGTGTGTGACTGTATCTCTCCAGAAAGGTGTCATCTGGTCTAGCCATCCCAGCATTCATGAGAGATTCGAAATGCAGAAGCAGCCACCCAAATAAATATGTAAAGGGCATTTCTACCCGAGGAAAGAATGTAAGGCTCTTTCTTGCCAATTCGAACATTCTGTCTGTATATGCCCTTAATCCAGCATTCAGACGGCATGTCATTGCTGTCAGCAAATCCATCTTATACCCGAAAGTCAGACGGACTGCTGCAAAGACAACTCCTCTGTGCATCCTGTCTGCTGAACAGGTGCCAGGTACTACAAATTTTCTCAGCCAGAGAGATATAAATTCGGCCAGATGACCTTCAGCAGATAATTCTCGGCTACCCTGCTTAATATAGGTCTCAAACCTATCACCGGCTTTATAGGTGCCTTCGTCTTCCTCAATGACGATGTCGTCATGAGTGGTGTCCCGGATGAGCTTATCAATCTCAGCTTGATTCAGAGGTTTAAATTCACCGACATATTGCTCAGACTTCTTCTTCTTCTGAACTTCATCAGTACGGCCTTGAAATAAATAGGCCATCCATTTAGAAGAATAACAGTTGGAATCTCCTTCCCCACCTTGTCCTTTATAAAAAGCCTTACAAATACTGTAATGGCACATCAATTCTTCAAAGACATGAAGAACCATTGGGTTGGCTTCGGAGATCTTATTCATTTCATCAACGAAAGAGATATACTCTTCATATGGCAAATCTGCTGTTGGCAGCTGAGAAATATATGCCATTTCATGAAGGGCGAATCCCATCTCGCCTCTTGGAGTCATGAAGGTGCCGGTACGGTAGTTATACCTCTCCTCTAACGCCAAGAACAAATCCGGGTTTGGCCTAAAACCATAAGCAGTGCACTTAATGGCATCATATAGGCCTATCACCTTTAACTGTTCACCAAAGTTCTTCAGAATCCATCTCACAAGAGCAGTCCATCTAGTATTTTCTGGGTTCACCAGACCAGTAAGTCTCATAGACTGTTTTGGGTAGATGGCATTTTCTAGTTGAGCAAATTCGTTTACAAAGATTGGGACTCTGACTGGCTTCAGAAGTGCCGAATCCTCAGGAGGGATGGTGGCAGGTAGCAGTCCTCGCAAAGTTGTGACATGTGGTTCAGTACCACTGCGGAATCTTCCTAGACGATATCCTATCCATCCAGCTTTTGCTTGACGGGATGGAGTGATATCCCACTTCATTTGTCTTTGACAACTCGCATGAAATAAGCGAGCTATGTTGATGCTTTTTGATAAACCAGTCAGATACATTGGCTGATTCACATCACCATCCCTATAATAACAGTATGATACTTTATCCAGAGCAGGCTGAGAGTTTATGTTAATAGCATCTCCGAAAAGAAATGCTGGCTTTGAATGGATAACACCATCCATACTCTGTAAAGGCAGTCCACTCATCAAGTTCAGCAAAGTGTCATTTTCCTGATTTGTCAAAAGAGCTATACTTGTAGAAGGTCCATCGAATTGGGGAAAACGAACATGTGATAGGTCACTGTTATAGTTATTTCCTATACATCCTTCAAATTCTGCCTTCTGAGACAGAATATCCACTACAAAAGAAGAATAAGAAGTTAGAAATCTTCAACACAAAGAGATGGCAAAGTTCAACATACGCTCAGTTTTCCTTAAGCGTATGGCAGATTCAAAGTTCAATATACGCTCAATTTTCCTTAAGCATATGGCAGACTCAAAGTTCAACATACGCTCAGTTTTCCTTAAGCATATGGCAGACTCAAAGTTCAATATACGCTCAGTATATCCTTAGCGTATGGCAGACTCAAAGATCCATATACGCTCAGTTTATCCTAAGCGTATGACAGATTCAGAGATCACTTTTTACGCTCAGTCTATCTTAAGTGAATGATTTTAAAAGTTCAGTTTATGTTCAGTTTGAGCGTATCAGCGTATGGTTGACAAGATGATCATCAAAAACATACGCTAACACAGGAGTTAGCGTATCTCAGTGAAACAACTTGACATAGCGTATTCTCTCAAGACAGCGTATTTGACATTTTTTATCAAAGATACGCGTATCTTACAGAATACACTCCAAACATATTTTTCGTATAAACAAAAAATATGGGATACGGCTAAACCCTAAAGAGGAAAGCGTATTTTCTGACGTATTTGACCCTAAAAAGGGGATACGTTTTATGATTTTGTTCTAACCAGAGCCCTAAATAGGGGATAGTTATTGTTCATCATCTTCATCCTCACCATAGAGGGGCTTCAATGGGCGTTCACTTCGTCGAACGCGCTCATCGATAGTCTTCTTAGCAGCGGCGGCGGCGGGCTGAGATGACTCCGCAGGAGCCTTCCCCTTTCCCTTCGCAGCAGCATCAACCTTGGGCGCCATTGATAAAGCTTGAGTCGAAGAAGAAGAAGTTGAGTCTTGAGTTTCTTTTTCTCTCTCGAAGACGAATGCAAAAGTAAAGAAATAAATTAGGTTTTGGAAGACCTATTTATAGAAGAAAAGAAGAAGTTCAAGCGGTGGCTGTTCTTTAAACAGAATCCCTAAAGATTTGTACTGATATTGAGGAAGATAACAAACTCATGCCAGCGTGTCAGAACTTATTCCCACTTTAAGTTCAAAGTAATTTCGAACTTTTGAAATTCATAAAATTCGAAAACTTTGAAGGGGGTCTTGTAGGGTGTGAAAATTATGATACGCTGACATAAGACTCAGCCAAAGCTATACGCTCAAGGCCATACGCTCAGCCAAAGCTATACGCTCAAGGCCATACGCTCAGTCAAAGCCATACGCTCATCTAAAGGCTGTGCGCTCAGTGAATATTTTATTATTTTCTGAGATGACAGCACAGCATGTATTTAATGAAGGATGAATCTGACACTTCGTCTTTCGTGCAAAGACAGCTGCCCTATGAAGATTAGCCGTCGTATAGGTTTTCGAGAATTGATTTTGTCTCTTACGAGGACAGCTCAGCAGCCATCATAAATAAAGAGCCATCATTACTGTCATTTCTGACAGTCTGTCAGCCATCATATCTGCAGCACGACGCTCGAGAGATATTTGTCAGTTTTTGAAGATATGGCGTATTTGAGAAGATTGAAGACAGCCACGTGTCTACTCCCTCAATGCATACGGCTGCTTGCCTTACCAAGTGAGCGTATGGACTCCATACGACTCCTTGCCAACCAAGTGAGCGTATGGACTCCATACGACTCCTTGCCAACCAAGTGAGCGTATGGACTCCATACGACTCCTTGCCAACCAAGTGAGCGTATGGACTCCATACGACTTCTTGCCAACCAAGTGAGCGTATGGACTCCATACGACTTCTTGCCAACCAAGTGAGCGTATGGACTCCATACGACTCCTTGCCAACCAAGTGAGCGTATGGACTCCATACGACTCCTTCCCAATCAAGTGAGCGTATCAGCTTTATATGATCCAAGTCAGTGTATGCAAGACATATGCCTTCAAAAGCTAGCGTATGTCTCTTCTTCAAAGACAGCGTATCATAGCAAATGCATCCAGGATAATTTTCAACGTACAGTCAACATACGTTCTCACGTGTCCTGTACTCAGTTACCCACTTATTCAGAAGTTATGCAACGTGGCATTTATGCCATCAATCTTTCTTAGATATATTCTACTACTTTCAACCGCACTCTAACGTGTCTCCATCAGAATTTGCCACGCGTCCCTGCAGTTATGCACACGTCAAGTAACTGACTGAGCGTATGCTTCAGAACAGTTATCCAGAACTCTATAAAAGAGAGTTTCTTCATCTTCATCAGACACTACAGTCAATTTCAGAGAGAACAGAGAGATTGCCCAGTTGCTGTCCAAGTTCTTCGAAGTTCGAGTTTTCTTCATCGCATCGTCCAAGGGATAAAGTAATCGTCTTCTAGATTAGATTCCTACAGTTGTAATTTTCTCAGAAACACAATAAATAAAGTGAATTTATTTATGGAAAACAGTGTCATCAAGAGAAGTACAAGATATGAATGAAAATGCACAAGACCATAGAATGTACTTGTCTTGCTCCGGGAAATCAAGGGTAGAAAATAGAGCTAGATGTCCTCCTGTTATAATGGATACAACTTGGTTATGCTTCTAAATTTTCACAATTAATATTTGCTAACTAATCGACTGTTTGCTAATCTTAATTGACCCTCCCTCTATATGGTATACTTCTAATAGTTGGCAAGAAACAACATAATATATTTTATAAAAGCTTTACCCTAATTTATTATATTAACTAGAGATCCCATCCCAAGTCTCCTTCCACAATAACATCCAATAGAAATATTAATATAGCAATTATACAATTCTATATTAACTATACTAAATGTACAAGCTTAGAAATTATACACAACCCATTATTACTTAAGTCTTCAGCTATAAGGACCAATCCAAAGTTACAAAATCTGTCCTACTCAATTCAAAGCTTTATCAAATACAACAAACCTTGCAATCACACAGAACCAAAGGTTCGAGTATTAAAATTTGAATCTTAAGAACCTAACTTATAAACTCAATAACCTACCTACACTTTTCACACAACCAGAGCTTATACTTAACATAACAACCATGAATTTTGAATGGCATTCACCCCCTTGGCTCTGTTCAACCCAACGGTCACACTATTTGAAATATAAGCAAACACACACATAACTTGATCCTCACCACAGACCTCCAAAACTTAAGCAAGCTTATATATGTACAAAGCCTCCATAATTGAATCTCCTATGCAGTCGACCTCTTGTGTACCAACCATCATATGTATTCAAAATAACACAAAGACCAAGCTCTTGCCAAGTATTGAATTCTCTCCCAAGCCCACATCCAGACTCATACAAACTTATCAAAATATATACACAAGTCCAGTTTGCATAATTGAATTGAAAGTTCAACCCAAATAACTGTAATCACTTGTCGACCCCAACCCTGGTATAACTTCTCCAGTCCACCGCTACTCCATCACCCCGGACACGCACACGGCTAGACACGAACAAAAACTCTGGACACACACAGAGGACACGAGCACACTGCTACACATCCCTATGATCCTAACCTGCTCAACATAACTTATTCAAGGATTAGCAACAAATATAATACACATGTAAGTAGGTACCTGAAGAAAGGACTCGAACTGAATGAAGACACGTTCCAAGGAGGCGGACACGTCTCCACGAGTACAAATCTACTCGACACCTCCTCAGAGGCAAAATTGCAAACACCTGATATTCGAAATAGAAAACTGGTTTAAAATGAATGATCAACTCATTAATTCAAAGTAAATCAAGAATAGGACCATTAAACTCTTTTCAATGGAAAAACAAATCAAGAATCGACAAAATCCATCAACCATTGACTCGATCAGCCGATCGATATGGTTCCAATTGAAATTCTAGATCGATCAGGAGTAGATCGATTGAAACTAGGAGTAATAGGAGGAACGAAGCGATTAAATAGAACTCACCGAGCGAGCGACTGCTCCCGCATCGTTGATGTTATCGAGAGGGCCGAAGATCACCGGAGAAGGAGGTGTGGAACCATCACTACTCGCCGTAGGAGGACTTGGACATCGTTTGATGAAGAAGAACAGATCGGGATGTGCGAATCTGATGCAAAGCTTCGTGTGCACTGGCTTTGACACGCTGATCCATTAGAGAGGTCATCGGAGAAGATTGTCGAGCTACTGTCGTCGTTATCGGGAACGACGGTTGTTGTCAGGGAAGAGACGACCCGTGCCTCACTGCTGGTGAAGAAGACGGCCCGCTAGCCGTAGATGCCTGCTGGAACGATGGCTGCCATGGCCATAACCGAAGAAATTCCTCGCGTCGTCGTCGCTGAGAAGTCAGTAGCACCGCTGGGAATGGAAGGGAATGTTGATATGTTGGAGATGAAGACCAACGGAGAAGCTCGCCTTACCGCGGACGAAGAAGATGTTGTGCCACAATCGATAAGTACTCGTCTAGCCGTCGTTCATCAATCGGGAAGCTTCTGCCATAGGATGAGCTTAGAAATTAGGGTTAGGGTTTGAGACAATCTTGGGGAATAAGAGGGGTTAGGGATTTGAGAGCTCCTCAAATTTGAGCAGAGTAAAAAAAATGAAGGAGAGAGATGAGGGAGTGCTCGACCGAGGAATGAGAGTTCATTCTCTCTCATTCTCCTCCTATGTAGCTTTAAATAGAGAATTAGAAAAAGAAAGAATTTTGCAACAAACCCTATAACAATTGGCTTAATTGCAATTTATCCTAAAAATTTGTTAAAGAATTTGTTACGGTTAGTTGAGAGGTTGTTAGAAAAATCTTGGGGACCACTCTAGGTTGGTTATTTCCTAATTTGTTAATTAAATACCATGACAATTAATTAAAACTAATCCATACATAATAACCATGAAATTAAAATAAGAAAATCAAACTTAAATGTACTTTATTCTTTAATATATTAAAATATTCTAAAATTTCATAAAAATTGGAAAAGTAGGGTTACAAATCTCCCCCCTCAGAAAATTTTGTCATCGAAATTCAAAGGGTACTACAGACTTGATTAAGAACATAATTTCAATTAAGACAAAATTTGAAAAAAAACACAATTAAGTACAGACATGAACTAAGCCGAATCAATCATGAGTGGAAGAGTAATTTGTTTGTCCGTGCTTATTTAGCATGATCCAAACAAGAGTTGAGGCACGATGGTATAGAAAATGGTCTCTATCAAAACTACTTTAGCCCTGATCAACAGAATTCACTCATCAAGTATTATCAATAGGTACCGAGTATAATCAATATAAAATATGGGCATGATTAGGATTATCTAGATATGATTAGAGTTAGCGCTTGGATTGACTTAGTATGACAAAATAAGCAGGCAAAAAATGGCATGATCAATATTGATCAAAATGAGTCAGCTACAAAGTGAGACAAAGTTCAATTAAGACAAGCACGATAATTTTAGGCAGAAAATTGAAATAACACGATCTAATAATGATCAAGAATCCAATAGGCACAAGATGGGATGAAGTTTCAATTACGACTTAGAGGAGCAAAACCATGAATGCACGATCTTCTAAGCATGATCAATTTCAAAAGTTTAACACAACTGAACTAGAATAAGATAGGAAGATTATGATTTAGACAAAACATGATATTACAAGTGGTAGAAAAATCTGGTGGGACAGAATCAAATCTAGCAAGATTTATATATTGAGAAAAATATCAAATGATTCAACGATAAAATGCAAGAAGAGGAAGTTTGCAAGGGTTGATTATGAAGACATATGGAAACTACCCAGAAGGTATTAGTATCAAATCAAGGTAAAAGTGAAAGGATTTGTGATTCACGAAAAATTAATAATCATATGAAAAGGGAATTTAGTCTCTATGGTATCCGAGAATATATAGATATTTGAAATCACTTAACTTAGAAATCCTGCCCCGACAGTATATATCTGACTGTAATGGACTTTCGGCTCCATGACTCAAATATCAATATGTTACCGAATATTCTATCAATTTTATCCATTTTCCAACAATCATCATCGAAGCAACCAAAGAGATCAAGATATGAAGAATTTAGGAAAAAGTCTCAATAATACCCAAAAACCTATGAATGTCTGAAATTACTTCAACTTAGAGTTCATGCCTCGCCAGTGTGCTGCTGGCTGCAGTAAACCCCTAGTCTCCGTAATCCAGATAATGGCTACAGCGCGTAACTGCAATGCCCTAGTAGGTCATCGAATAGTCTCTCAACTTTATCCATAGGAATTACAAAAGGTTTCAAAGAATTCAAAATGAGTTCTAAATCATGATAGAAAATGATGTTATCTTTCTTTAGAAAACAAAGAGTTTCACTAGATACCAAGAAACAACAAAAGGTCCAACAATGGGTATTAGTATCAATGAAACAAACAAGGAGACTTAATCGAACAGGAAATAAGGTGAACAAAATCTTAAAAATAACTCTCGACTGGCAAACAAAAATTTATATAGAGAACATTATCCCGAATAGGTAGCAAAATCTTGAATGGTGAATAGAAGGCAAGTATCAAATAGAAAACCAAGTCTCAAAATAAGAAGCAAAATCTCGTATTGGAACAAAGTCTAATGAAATCTTGAATAGGAAATAAAATCTTGAATGGAAACGAAATCCAAAATAGGAAACAAAGTTTCAATATCCAGATAATGGCTACAGTGCGTAACTGCAATGCCCTAGTAGGTCATCGAATAGTCTCTCAACTTTATCTATAGGAATTACAAAAGGTTTCAAAGAATTCAAAATGAGTTCTAAATCATGATAGAAAATGATGTTATCTTTCTTTAGAAAACAAGGAGTTTCACTAGATACCAAGAAACAACAAAAGGTCCAACAATAGGTATTAGTATCAATGAAACAAAAAAGGAGACTTAATCGAACAGGAAATAAGGTGAACAAAATCTTAAAAATAACTCTCGACTGGCAAACAAAAATTTATATAGAGAACATTATCCCGAATAGGTAGCAAAATCTTGAATGGTGAATAGAAGGCAAGTATCAAATAGAAAACCAAGTCTCGAAATAAGAAGCAAAATCTCGTATTGGAACAAAGTCTAATGAAATCTTGAATAGGAAATAAAATCTTGAATGGAAATGAAATCCAAAATAGGAAACAAAGTTTCAATATCCAGATAATGGCTACAGCGCATAACTGCAATGCCCTAGTAGGTCATCGAATAGTCTTTCAACTTTATCCATAGGAATTACAAAAGGTTTCAAAGAATTCAAAATGAGTTCTAAATCATGATAGAAAATGATGTTATCTTTCTTTAGAAAATAAGGAGTTTCACTAGATACCAAGAAACAACAAAAGTTCCAACAATGGGTATTAGTATCAATGAAACAAACAAGGAGACTTAATCGAACAGGAAATAAGGTGAACAAAATCTTGAAAATAACTCACGACTGGCAAACAAAAATTTATATTGAGAACATTATCCCGAATAGGTAGCAAAATCTTGACTGGTGAATAGAAGGCAAGTATCAAATAAAAAACCAAGTCTCGAAATAAAAAGCAAAATCTCGTATTGGAACAAAGTCTAATGAAATCTTGAATAGGAAATAAAATCTTGAATGGAAACAAAATCCAAAATAGGAAACGAAGTTTCAAAAATCAATTATCAACTAAGTCGTGAATAGGAAACAAAATCACGAAATAGAAAGCAAGGTTTCGGATAGGCGACAAGGTCTCAACCAAAATTCCAAACAAGTCGTGAGTAGGAAACTGAATCTTCAAACAAAGTGTTGAATATGAACGAAATCACGAATAAGAGACAAAATCTCGAAAGAAAGCAAAGTCCCGAAATACAAATAGGATCTCAAAATCTCGAATGGAATCTATGTTATGAGTATAAAAAGAGAATCAATGAGTGAATAGGAAACAAGTATCTATAAAACAAGCAAAATCTCAAATAGGAGACAAGGTCGAAACAAAATCGTGAACAGAACAATTTCTCAAATAGAAAACAAGCCACGAATAGGAAACAAAATCACATATAGGGAACAAGTCAAACATCGGATTTGAAACGAAGTTTTCAAACAATGTCTTGAATGGTGAATAGAAACAAATATCGAATAGGAATCAAATTCCAACAAGCCCCGAATAGAAAACTGAACCTCGAGTAGAAACAAAATTTACGAATTGTAACAAGTTCGGAATATGAAACAGAAATTTTGAATATAAGCCAAAATAGGTGATAAGGTCATGCATAGTGAACAGGGTATCTAATAGTGAACATGAAATAACCTCGAACGGAAAAACAGAATTTTGAATAGAAACTGGAGTTTCGAATAGGAAACAAGATCTTTAGAATAGGAAACTTTATCTCAAATAAGAGCAGAGTTACGAACAAGATTCTAGAATAGGAAACAATCTCTCGAAATACATCTCGAGTAGCAACCAAGGTTTCAGAATAGAAAGCAAACTAGGTGCTCAGAGGAATCTAAAGAAAAACTGAATTACAAATCACGACACATGGTTTTCCCCAACTATGCAAGAGAGTCTTCTGTCTTCATTCTGTCTTCTGTATTCTTCTGGGACTAGAATCACTTCGACTTCTTCAGCTGTCCTGACATAGGATGGTCCCTGCAGCAGTGCTTCATGCGGCTGCTGAGTCTAGAGAGGTGGGTCCCTCTGCCGCAATCCTGGTGCTTCTCGTGCTCGTCCTTGGACAGTGCGATTAGCAACCTCCGAGCAATCCTTGACTTGATGGCTAGGCGATCCGTAGAACAAACATATCCTTAGTCTCCTGTGACACTCATCGTAGTAGTGTCCTATTCTCTTGCAGAAAGCACAATAAAGACGAGTCTGAATCTGCCTCTGGTGATGCGGCTGATGATGCGACTGAAGAAGCACTGTCTGAGTGTAGCAACGCTTTACGGATCCATAGTAGCTGCTATCTCCGTCATAAGTCTTCTTGTCTCTCCTGGGTTTTAGCTTTTTGTCTCGTTCTATTGTCTGTGCTATATTCTGGATCTTCTGGCTGGTGGCTCCAATCTCCAGAGGAGTCGGATCCTCAAAGACTTGGATGATCTTCAGAAGTGGCGGCTCCAGGTTCTCGATCTGCTCCTCGGTGCAAGATATGTGCTCGGTGTCGGAGAAATCCAAAGGTCTAAGAGTCTGAAAGTCAGAAGTCCTCCCTAACTCAAAAAGCGTATCTGCAAGTCTAGCTTAAAAAATGATGGCATGCTCCCTCTGGGTGTCAAGGGATGCTTGAAATGTCTCCGTCAACTGCGTACTACCCATGGAGATAGTAGGACGATAGAAAGTAGTGGAGGCTCGAAACCCTCAAGTATAGGTGGATCAACAGTTCCGGTGTTGCATGCTTGAACTATCTGAAAAACAAAAAACTGTTAAAATATCCTAAACTTAAAAACAACAAGTTTTTATTGAATATCAATATACCCGATGTACCCAATTTCCTATACTGTGATCAAGTTTTCCTAGTTTAATCAAGTCCCCAAATAGTACTCTATTACCTAGGTACTATTAGGACAGACCTGCATGGGCCACCACTAAAAACATGTTACGACCCACTCCCGAATAATCGGACACGAGCCTGACACGCACAGCCTTCATCGTTAGACACGACGAAGTAAGTTGTACCAATACTAGGGAAATCTAATAAGTCAAAAAAAAGAGAAATACAATCCATCACAGCATCTACAACGATCCCAGAACAATCACCATAATCCACAAGTCAATATACAATATATATATATATATATATATATATATATATATATATATATATATATATATATATATATATATATATATATATAAGTACAAGAGACAAACCCTGTAACCAAAAATGAAATACAACTATGACTCTCAATGTACAATATCTATAAATAAAGCTAACAATCTAAACCTGAAGCCTCTAGCTAAGTCGTGTCTCCATCCTGCTCAGCTAAGATCCCGGGCTCTGGCCCATAAGGCAGAACAATATTCTGCAAGGACACCTACAACATATCCAGTCAGGAGCGGAGCAAAGTACAGTCCTAGGTAATGAACAAGAACACCATGATATGGAAATGAGTACAGGAGAACATGAAATATAAAGTATATGAAAGAAAATGAAAGTACATGAATGTAAAGTACAGGAAGTACAGGAAACAAAGTACAAGAATATAAACCATGAACCTGAAGTACAAGACATGACATGTGCACAATATTTGAAATACAACTAACCTATGTGACCAGCTGGGGTGAGTACAGGAGTACATGAATATCGGTACGGCTTAGGGCCCACATGCATGGTACGGGGCCTAAGATATCTACATGAATATCAGAACATGGGTTTGGTCACATAGCTAGTGTATTTCCCCTCCCCGACTACAAGTAAGTACAAGAACATGAAAGTATAAGAGTACAAGATATCGTGTCACATCGTATCATTAAGAGAAGTATAAGATATGAATGAAAATATACAAGACCAAAGAATGTACTTGCCTTGCTCCAGGAAATCAAGGGTAAGAAATGGAGCTAGATGTCCTCATGTTATAATGGATACAACTTGGTTATGCTTCTAAATATTCACAATTAATATTTGCTAACTAATCGACTGTTTGCTAATCTTAACTGACCCTCCCTCTACATGGTATACTTTTAATAGTTGGCAAGAAACAACAGAATATCTTTTAGGAAAACTTTACCCTAATTTATTATATTAACTAGAGATCCCATCCCAAGTCTCCTTCCACAATAACATCCAATAGAAATATTAATGTAGCAACTATACAATTCTACATTAACTATAATAAATATATAAGCTCGGGAATTATACACAACCCATCATTACTTAAGTCTTCAGCTATAAGGATCAAGCCAAAGTTATAAAATCTGCCCAACTCAATACAAAGCTTTATCAAATACAACAAACCTTGCAATCACACAGAACCAAAGGTTCGAGTATTAAAATTTGAATTTTAAGAACCTAACTTATAAACTCAATAACTTATCTACACTTTGTAGGAGCGTAAAAAAATATGCTTTATAAACCAAGTCAAAGAAGTTGAGAACTTTACGCTAGCTATTCTCTACTCGAGCAACTTTTTATGCTAGCTATTCTCTACGCTAGCTGCTCTCTACGCGAGAAGCTTTTTACGCAAAAGTTAACCTCCACTTTTACGCTGGGGACAGACTGTCAGGCCGCATTTAATGCAAGTGATTCGATCTGACACAATGATTTTCTGACAGCAGGATTACACAAAAGCCGAGGAGATTTTTTTACCAAATCCAATACTCGTCGTATAGTGTACAAATGGGGCTATTTTATGCTCAATAAAAACTGCTTCTTTTACGCACGATAGTTATTTGAGCTTTTACGCTCAAGGCTATTGTGGCGTAAAGTCTATTTGGGCTACTTTTTACACTCAAGGCTATTTTTCTAGCCACTTTACGCAGGAAGTTTATTTTGGGCTATTTTACGCCAGTTTGCCACTTTACGCTGGGAATATATTTTGGGTCAGTTTTACGCTCGATCTTTCCTGACTACTTGAGAACGTGGTTTGCTTACGTGGTTTTCATGCCACACTTATCGAGGGACGTGTGTACATGCTCTCCCCACTTTGTTGAAGTAATGGGACACGTATTAACGTGCGTAGAGGATGATTTGGATCGTTGGTGACAGTTACTAGTGTAAAGACCCAATTTTGTTGCTTTTTACGCACAAAGGGTTAAGTCTATAAATAGAGTTATTTTTACATATCGAGGAGGATCGAGGGATCAATAGAGACAAAAGAGGAGATTCTGAGAGAACTCATATTTTCAGAGTGATATTCCCAGAAGCATTTCTTTAACCTTTTCTCAAGAACAGGGTGAAGCAAAGCAAGAAAGCATTCGACTGTGCCATTGTAACTCCCCTTCCCGATTTTTTTTTAAATTTTTTTTTTATTATTTATATTTAATCTTCTAGGAATTATTAGGAATTTTCTGGAATTATTTTGATTATTAAATAGTGGGAAAACCCATTTTCTAGGACTTCTAGAATTTATAGTGGTAGCCTAATAGCAAGTATTGACCCCAAATATTTTTCTAGGGCTCATTATGCTATTTTATATTTTCTGGAATTTTTCCATAATTTTTGGCAATGTTTAAGTATTTATTTATTATGGTTTATATAATTTTAAAGGCTTAAATATTTTCTATAAGATCATTTGGGACTACTTTGAGATAGATTATTTTTTATCTAGGTTCTAGATGGCTAATAATATTTTCTATAATTTTTTAGAATTTTTCTAGAATTTTTAGATATTTATTTAGAATTTTTTGGAGTTAAATTGATGTTAAATCAGTTTCTGAAATTAAATAAATACACAGTCAGCAGGCTGGCCCACCCGTCAGCCACCTGCTGATTAGGGGCGGGCCCGCCTGTCAGTCAGCATGGCAGCTGACTGTGTATTAGATTTTGAGTCGGCTGCTTTAGCCGACTCTGAGTCAGCCAAGTGTAGCCGCATCACCATCTCACCGTCCATCCTTTTGAGCGGGTGAGATGAGATGGCGACACGTGACATCGAGCTGCGGCTCAATCGACCCCTCAGCCGTCTCTCTCTATATATATTAATTCTTTACAGAAATCGATAAACCCTAGTTATTTTATCAGCCGACTTTTGTGGTTTTGATCCCGGCGATCTCTCGAATTCCCGAGGTGATTCCCGTCAACCCCGACCTTATTTTCGCGTGCCGTTTTTTTTATTGGAAGCGTTTTGAGGTAAACTCTCTGAATATATAATTTATTTTCATAAATTCTGAACATGAATTTCTGGAAAATTCGTAGGGTGTCGGTTGTCCAAAACTTGACGCGTTTCAGTGTTTTCGAGATTCCGGGAGAACCAGAAACCGAAATCACGATCCGTTTGAAGTTTTGGAAAGCTAACACAGAGCTCTATGAATATATTCTTCCCAGAAATTATTTCGTTCATTTAATATTTTATTTATTCTGTTGAACTCAGAACTGATCGTTTGATCTTCGTTTTGGTCACGATTAGCCATAACGGCGATATCTTCTGACCAAAGCATGATTTTGCGGCACGGTCGATTCCAGCGCACTTGTGGTGCTGAAATCTACCAAGGTGCATTTTCAAAATCGAGAGTTCACAGCGTTTGACCAAAAAGTCAATAGTACGCCTCGATTTGCGTGCCATGGTTTCCGAAATTGAGAAACATGACTTTTGATGGCCAAACTTGCATATTTAGATTATATTCATATTATTATTAGATTAAATTAGGTTTTTAAGTGAATTATTATAGAATTAATTATTATTAACTTAGTAACCCAACTAGCCACTATTTAGAACTAGAACATTAGAATTAATTTGTGGTTTTCGTGCACTGTTCGTGGTGCGTGGTATGTTATAGGTTGATAGCTTCTAAATCGGCTTTTCCTTCACCCTCGGCTTGTGACTACGGTTTGTGCAAGGATTCAGGCAAGTGCACTTTCTGATTGCTTTCCGATTCATAGTAGTCTTATCATTTCATATCTATACATATATCTTGCTGCTTGTTGACACGCTCGTCACACGGAATAGTCGGAAGGGGAAATACTAAGTAAATACGTAAACAAATCCAATTATATTACTGAACGATAGCTAAGTCATACACACTCACGTATGAGTTAGCCGTACCATTACTGAACGATAGCCATCGTATGATGTGCCGTATTAGCCCAGCCGTTCACGTATTAAAAGGTATTTCACACCACATAGGTAGATGTCTTTTATTTTTCCTTTTACTTTTCTACCGTGCCATGTTATCAGTTTTCTTACTAGCTTTCATATTCCATATGCTATTTTCATGTCTTGTTAATTCTATTATGTTTTCGCATTGTCGTCGGTTTGTGTAATTGTTCCAATCCTGACTGGATAACCAACATTTTTCAGGTTTAGCCGCTATCACTCTTTAGCACTGGGGAAGACTTGGGTATGCTGAAGACGACCTAAAAATAGAAAGCACTTGTATCATTTTCATTAATTGTAAAACTTGTATTTTCCTTTAATATAATTCTTATAAATGTTGTAATAAATGTAGAAATGTGAATGAGCAGCAAATGTTTATTTTTGAGCATTTATTTTCTTACGGGCTTGACAGCGTTCTACCGCCGACTCTGCGGCGTAGGCTGGCTTGGACACGTCTCGTATCCGACAAGCGGGTACGGGTCGTGACAAGTTTTTGTGGTGGCCCATGCAGGTCAGTCTTCACAAAAGACTACGAACTCGTGGTGGTACGTATCTTAGTCGTACTACTGCGAGCCTGCGACCAAGAAATGCTCATTCACAAATTAGGATTAAAATGATTTAAGAGAACAACTAGGATAAGGGTCCCTTATTAAATTGACCGTTGGGTAGTTAAGGATGCTAGATAGGCCATACAATTTAGAAATTTTTTGATTGCTTGCTAGAACCCTATAGGTACATTCTTACCTTGATATGATGATATGACCCCATGTGGATATACTATTCGCTTGCTATGTTAGGCTTACCTAGAATTAAAGTTTTAACCTTGATGAACTGTTTAAATTTCTTTTGCTTTATTAGATATAAATCTTATATCATAAGTTAGAACTACATATTTTAAATTCTATTTTGTTGTATGGAACTGGTTTAAATTTCTGATTCTGTTATTTGTGTACAAAATCTTGAGTTAGATTTTGATTCTCTCAAAACTCGAACTACTTGTACCTCCTTTCCAAAACTCTCGCGTACTTGTATTTTGACTATCTTGACCAACACTGCTATTACAGCCTAGTTTTTGCAAGCTTACTCTTTTATTGAGCTTGATTCGAGACATATGTTTTTGGGGACGCCCGCAAACATATTGTCAAATCAGAATCATTGTATTACGGTCTGATCAACCATGATGCATTTGGTTCGCTCTTCATCTAATTATCCTATGTGGATTGAGATGTAGATGTCTCTAGGATCTCATCCACGACTGCTTCGACAATTTCCCTTGAGTTATACATTCGTCTTTGAATCGTGAAATTGTATTCAGTGACATCTCTCTTGAACTCTTTATTATTTTTGTCTTTCACCAATTGGAAAGACGAAAGCTCGTAAATGATAGATAGATACCTAGTATCCCCATGACCATGATAATCGTATACGCAAGTGTAGCTACCATCGACCAGCCCGTGACAGGAACCTTGCCACCATATCCTAGCCTCTAAGGTGGGTAGACTGTAAGCCTTCTAAAATCTTGAGATATACCAGGATTACCAATTGATTAGAATAATATCCATTAGCATGACAATTAGTGCCCCATGGACTCCCACTTTCCCTTTAGATCATTTCGTGTCCCCGGCCGTGCCATTAGTATTCGGAGCACGAGACCAGCTATTACCTTCCAACAAATTTCATATGCAAGATCTAGACGAGTCCACCTCCATCTAGGTATATCATGTCCCACTCAAACCCGTCCTCTTGTACTATATTTTTGGGGTACGACTTTTAGGTTAAAAGGATTAGTTATGACCCTTACCGTAATACCGATATACTTTTTGACTTTCACTAGAGCCTCAACCTTGACTCAGTATATTCGATCCAATACATGGTTGTGATCTACTCGAAGCCCACTACGCATATGCCACTAGTGTGCCACCCAATTGAGGCCTCATGTGCTACTTAAACTCAAAAGTCACTGAAGGCGTATTTCAGACTTAGGGACCTAGCTAACTAACCTGACGGGCAACTAGCTCAATCCCTTGGGTAGAAACCTATTCTAGGATACCCTAACCTAGTAGGAATAGTTTATCTTGGGATCTTGTTCAGTTCATATAGATTGAAACCCAATGTTCATCCAACCAACGACTGATGTCCGAATAGAGAACCCATTAAGACCACAATCTTGATTCTCAAATTCTGTTCCTTTATGGAACCTTGGTTGAATTAGAATTTCTAGGACGAAATTATTTTAAGGTGGGTAGATTTGTAACTCCCCTTCCCAATTTTTTTTTAAAATTTTTTTTTATTATTTATATTTAATCTTCTAGGAATTATTAGAAATTTTCTGGAATTATTTTGATTATTAAATAGTGGGAAAATCCATTTTCTAGGACTTCCAGAATTTATAGTGGTAGCCTAATAGCAAGTATTGACCCCAAATATTTTTCTAGGGCTCATTATGCTATTTTATATTTTCTGGAATTTTTCCATAATTTTTGGCAATGTTTAAGTATTTATTTATTATGGTTTATATAATTTTAAAGGCTTAAATATTTTCTATAAGATCATTTGGGACTACTTTGAGATAGATTATTTTTATCTAGGTTCTAGATGGCTAATAATATTTTCTATAATTTTTTAGAATTTTTCTAGAATTTTTAGATATTTATTTGGAATTTTTTTGGAGTAAAATTGATGTTAAATCAGTTTCTGAAATTAAATAAATACACAGTCAGCAGGCTGGCCCACCCATCAGCCACCTGCTGATTAGGGGCGGGCCCGCCTGTCAGTCAGCATGGCAGCTGACTGTGTATTAGATTTTGAGTCGGCTGCTTTAGCCGACTCTGAGTCAGCCAAGTGTAGCCGCATCACCATCTCACCGTCCATCCTTTTGAGTGGGTGAGACGAGATGGCGACACATGGCATCGAGCTGTGGCTCAACCGACCCTTCAGCCGTCTCTCTCTATATATATTAATTCTTTTCAGAAATCGAGAAACCCTAGTTATTTTATCAGCCGACTTTTGTGGTTTTGATCCCGGCGATCCCCCGACTTCCCGAGGTGATTCCCGTCAACCCCGACCTCATTTTCGTGTGCTGTTTTTTTTATTGGAAGCATTTTGAGGTAAACTCTCTGAATATATAATTTATTTTCGTAAATTCTGAACATGAATTTCTAGAAAATTCGTAGGGTGTCGGTTGTCCGAAACTTGACGTGTTTCAGTGTTTTCGAGATTTCGGGAGAACCAGAAACCGAAATCATGATCCGTTTGAAGTTTTGGAAAGCTAACATAGAGCTCTACGACATATATTTTTCCCAGAAATTATTTCGTTCATTTAATATTTTATTTATTCTGTTGAACTCAGAACTGATCGTTTGATCTTCGTTTTGGTCACGATTAGCCATAACGGCGATATCTTCTGACCAAAGCGTGATTTTGTGGCACGGTCGATTCAAGTGCACTCGTGGCGCTGAAATCTACCAAGGTGCACTTCAAAATTGAGAGTTCACAGCGTTTGACCAAAAAGTCAATGGTACGCCTCGATTTGCGTGCTATGGTTTTCGAAATTGAGAAACATGACTTTTAATGGCCAAACTTGCATATTTAGATTATATTCATATTATTATTAGATTAAATTAGGTTTTTAAGTGAATTATTATTAACTTAGTAACCCAACTAGCCACTATTTAGAACTAGAACATTAGAATTAATTTGTGGTTTTCGTGCACTGTTCGTGGTGCGTGGTATGTTATAGGTTGATAGCTTCTAAATCGGCTTTTCCTTCACCCTCGGCTTGTGACTACGGTTTGTGCAAGGATTCAGGAAAGTGTACTTTCTGATTGCTTTCCGATTCATAGTAGTCTTATCATTTCATGTCTATACATATATCTTGCTGCTTGTTGTCACGCTCGTCACACGGAGTAGTCGGGAGGGGAAATACTAAGTAAATACGTGAACAAACCCAATTATATTACTGAACGATAGTTAAGTCATACACACTCATGTATGAGTTAGCTGTACCATTACTGAACGATAGCCATCGTATGATGTGCCGTATTAGCCCAGCCGTTCACGTATTAAAAGGTATTTCACACCGCATAGGTAGATGTCTTTTATTTTTCCTTTTACTTTTCCACCGTGCCATGTCATCAGTTTTCTTACTAGCTTTCATATTCCATATGCTATTTTTATGTCTTGTTAATTCTATTATGTTTTTGTATTGTCGTCGGTTTGTGTACTTGTTCCAATCCTGACTGGATAACCAACATTTTTCAGGTTTAGCCGCTATCACTCTTTAGCACTGGGGAAGACTTGGGTATGCTGAAGACGACCTAGAAATAGAAAGCACTTGTATCATTTTCATTAATTGTAAGACTTGTATTTTCCTTTGATATAATTCTTATAAATGTTGTAATAAATGTAGAAATGTGAATGAGCAGCAAATGTTTATTTTTGAGCATTTATTTTCTTGCGGGCTTGACAGCGTTCTACCGCCGACTCTACGGCGTAGGCTGGCTTGGACACGTCTCGTATTCGAAAAGCGGGTGCGGGTCGTGACAGCCATCAGTGCCGTTGCTCGATACCTTTTCGGTGACTTAGTTCTTCCGATTGTTCATCTTCTTCAAGCAGTTTTCTTCATCATCATCATATGGTCCAAGGAACAAAGTGATCGCTCTCAGATCAGACTTCCATAGCAATACTTCGCAAAATATTTATACTTTCTGTACTTTTTCTAGTTTTCTTTCAAAAGCCAATTTTTAGGCATTTTGTTAAGTGAAACAAAATGGCGACTCTGCTGGGGACGACTCTCTCCTCTGACGAGAAGGCAATTGCTCAATATGATGATGCGTTGGTTGGATCGACCAAGAAGACTCTGGTTGTGCACTTCAACCAGACTGCCTACGAAGAAATGCTCCGAACTGGGGGTAGTACTCACTGCTCTAATGTTCAGAAATCGCGGAAGGCACGAAAAGTTTGGATTCCTAAGTCCAAACCATCCTCGGATCTCCCTGTTGTCTCTGAAGGCAAAGGCATCCTGCCTACTCCTGTTGTGGAGACTCCCGTCGGTGACGAGGCAGTCTCTACTTCAGTGATGCGCCATGGGCATAAAAACTAGTCTTCCGTCTGTGACGTGGCAGACTATCAAGTTTTACGCTCTGAGCGTAAAAATCAGGTTTTACGCTCTGAGCGTAAAAATCAGGTTTTACGCTCTGTGCATAAAAATCAAACTTTACGCTCCGTACGTAAAAACCAGTCTCCCGTCTGTGATGTGGTAGACACCCAAACTTTACGCTCCACCCGTAAAAACCAGTCTCCCGTCTGTGACATGGTAGACATCCAGACTTTACGTTCCGCGCGTAAAAATCAGTCTCCCGTCTATGACGTGGTAGACACTCAAGCTTTACGCTCCATGCGTAAAGAAAAATCTTTCGTCTGTGACGAGGCAGATACTCATATTTTACGCTCTACGCGTAAAGGTAAGTCTCATGTCGATGACAAAGAAGATAAAATTTATAATGATGCCTCTGCATCTAAAATGAATTTACCTATACGCATACAGCGTAAAAACATGAATTCCATTGTTGGTAAAACTTTGGTTGTCCACCAATAACCTTCCTACACTGCTTTATGCAAGGTACCAAACCTGCAAATTACGCGTAATGCTGATGGAGTCCTCTGTGCACAAAAATCTCAGGATTTACGCACGCAACTTCAGGCGCGTAAAAATGCCCAGTTTGGTTCTGCTAATGCAGCCAGTAATCTTCTTTATACATAAGGGACTAAATGACTTTTTGTCCCAAATATAATAAAGAAGACTACTCCCTCCACTCCTTCTGATTTACGCGAGTTGCTTGTACAAAAGCGTAAAGACAGAAAATCTCCTGGGACACTCCCCAAAGAAGATCACCATTGTGAGTGTCACCAGATTGTAATCAAGTGTTGCTGTTCGGTTTCTAAACGATCAGTTTTTGATCGGTTAGGCTACAATTTTCAGCAATCAGTTGATGATCAAGAACAGGAGTTGTCATATGCCTCAGTTAATATGGCATCTCATACCAACAGAGCACGACGTCCAAGACGCAACTCGTCACAGACTCCTGGTCAACAACAGTTCAATCGACTTCTTGATAATTTCGAAGGAGTATATCAGAATACTCGATTGAGAATTCAAAGACAGTTGCAGACTTCTGACTCAGAAGCTGGGGGTACCCAGTCTTTAGAGTCCGAAACTGATAGCGTTGATTCATACTTCTACACCAATCCCTCTGTATCTTCAAGGGAGGTTGAATCTTATGTTATTGGAGATGAACCGGAGACGTTATCTGCTAATACAGAACAACGTCTCTCTGCAGTTGAGCAGTCGCTGAAGGATATGCTTGCTATGATGTAAAGTATGTATCAAATAATAATGACTCAGCAAACTGCTCAGCCAGCAGTGATAACTCCGGTGCAAGTAGCAGCACAAACTCAAGATAGTCAAGGGGTTGATATACCCTTGAATAATCTTAGTCAGGAGCCGGCTATCAATCAAAATTCTGCATCTCCAGATCCTATCATTCCATAAGATGTACCACCTCCGGTGGGGGTTACGGTACATCCAACAACAATTCAATCAAATGTGCTTCCTCAAACCAGTGAAGCTATTCAAGCAGTGCGAGAGCTAAAAGCACAGTTTGAAGTTTTGAAGCACAAGGATCAGCTCCAGAGGTTAGGGATTAAGCAACCTTATCCTCCTCATTAGAATGATATACCCTTTTTACAAACCACAATCCATGGTATTATTTGATGGAAAGGCATCTCCCAGTCAATATATCAATTACTTTGATATTATGACTGTACATTTGCAGAAGAATAATGCTCTTCTTACTCGAGTTTTCATCGGATGTTTGACGGTTTCAGCTTACGACTGGTATCATAGTCTACCCGACAATTGCATTTCGTCTTTTGACGAATTTAAAACAATATTTCTCTCCCGATTCTATGAGGGAGGAATGGACATGAATATGTCCTCCCTAATAGAAATCAAGCAAAAGGAGAAAGAAGATACTCGGACGTTTATAGAATGCTTTCGACAAGCTACTTTAAAAATGCCTCCAGGCATGCCAGATTCAGCACTGATCGATACATACAAGATGAATCTGCGACCATCCATTGTTGTCTTTACGGGTTCCCAATTCACAGGTTGGGCCTCGTTTATCATAGCAGCAGTTTTACCCGAGACCAATGGTAGGTTGGTTCGTGAGCACGGGATAATCTTCGCTTCCAAAGACAAAGGAAAGAAAAGCTCTTTAAATAATAATTCCAACAATCGTAATGGAAAAGGGAAGGAAACCTTAGTGGTTAACCTTTCAAAACCCAAAACGACGCCAGATAATCAAGTGTCTTCCAAGCCAAAAGAAGAATACTCTTTCGATGACAGTGATATCCCAGGGATATTTTAATATTTGGTAAAGAGTGGCAAACTCCAGATTCCAGAGCCGAAAAGGCCTAATGAGGTGAATCTGACCAACAATCCCAAGTATTGTATCTATCACAGATACATCAATCATCCTACTAAGGCTTGCTATGTCTTGAAGAAGAAAATCCATGAGCTGATAAATGCCAATGCTATCGCTTTAACCAACGATGAGCATACGGTCACAAGTAATATGATTTCTCTTCAATTTGGAGGTTTTCCTCCACAGCAAGTCCCAGATGGGTGTGTCCCAATTCCAAAGGTGACGATGAAGATTGTGAATATCCTGCCTGCCAGAGAGCAAAATGAAGGACTTTTGCCTCTTACACTAAAAAATGGTAAAATCAAGTGGGTACACCCTGATTTAGTGCATGAAATGGATAATGAAGGTAAAACTTTAAAATCCAAGAAAGTTAAAAAAGTCAAAACCTGCAACATGATTTCTCATGTTTTAACCCCAGACCATGATGATTTGTATCATTTATGGGGTGGCATTCCTTTAGAGGATAGACTGAAGGGTTTGAATATATGCCCTCCAAGTTTGGCTCCTCCTACCAAACTCAAGCTTACTCATCGGCAATGGTTAGCGATGAATAGTATCCCTTTATACAGGGCACAACAAGTCTTTACTGCTTATGAGAAAGCTCCTACAGGGATCTTTCCTTCTATCCCGAGTATTCTTCCTTCTCTTATGGCTACAGAGATTTGTATTCCTCCTTCTACAGAAGTCTCTAAGCCTTCTTCTTCTCCTGTGGTTACAGAGATCTCTGCTTCTTCTTTCTCTGTTAAACCTTCTATTGAAAGTTTGCTACCTACTCATTTGTATAGTCAGAAATCAGTCCATCTCATGAAAAAGATGGGCTATGACTTTCAAAAGGCGGAAGGCTTGAATTATGATAAAGGAATGCGACTTCCTTTACAACTTCAAAGTCAGAAATCTACTCTCGGATTGGGTTTTGAAGGTCCTCATAAAAATCTTCGCAAGAAAAAGGCTAAGGGAAAGAAGACTAAATCTTGCAATATGGTACTTCATTCTCCTGAGTCCAAAGAAGAAACTTTTGCTGGTACAAGATCTGGGAAAGAGTACCACAAAGATTATGAGGGATCTTCCAAAGAAGCGGAAGACGTTGCTGAAACAGTTCCAGCTCAATCATCTCCCGTTCCTGCTAAACCATCTGTGGTTGAGAAGGGGAAACAGAAAGCAGTACGTTTTGACGTTCCATTGAAATCTGCTTCAAATCAGGGGGTGGTGATGAAACCCTACAAGTTCGACATTCTAGCCCAGTTAGCTAATACTCCGGCTAGACTTTCGATCTATGAACTGCTTCGCCTTTACAAAGAAAGTCGCGAAACTCTGAGTGAAGCTTTGCTACAAGCTGATTCATGCTTAGCTTAACTCAAGAGTCCTGACAATATACCAGTGTCATGCCCACAGTGTCATAGTATGATGGAGGCAATTCCTAACATTACCTTCACACAAGAAGATATGCTGCTAAAGCATAATAAGCATGACAGGCCTCTGTGCTATACAGGGTATATTGAATCTACTGAAATTGACAGGATTTACATCGATCCTGGGTCTTCTATTAGCAAAATTCTTCAGAGTATGCTACGACCCTTGAGGATCCCTACTAGTGAATTGATTTACACTAATACCACAATAGTTGGTTTCAACTCTGGAAAGAGTAAACCACTGGGGAAGATTCGGCTGAAGATTCAAATTGGTGATCTTCGAACTATGACGACATTTTATGTTATCAACTCAGATGTATCTTACAACATCCTCCTTGGAAGACCGTGGATACATGAGCATAACATTGTGCCTTCAACTCTCCATCAATGCTTTAAGTATGTGGATCCTCAAGGGATCGTGAAGACCGAATTTGCGGATATCAATCCCTTTAAGGGTATTGAAGCATATTTCTCTGACTCAATGCTTTATAAACAGGAGCATGTGAAGGAGATATCATATATAGCCGAAGATCGGTCACCTGCTGAAGATCAATTTATCAATGAAGATCCTCCGGAAGAGCAACCTTTGAAGATTAAAGTCAAAGGCCGAATCCAACCCCAACCTGTCAATGATCAACCTTTGGTGATCAAGGTTAAAGGAAGAACTCGGGCTTCATCTGAGGAAGTTATGAAGATTACAATCAAGAGCCAAGTTTAACCCCTTATGATCAAGGTCAAGGGACGTACTTCTCGTACAAATGATCCAGAACCACCACTGATCATCAACCTTGACAAGTCTACGCAGAAGACGGATGACGGTCCGCTAATAATCAATCCGAAGCATAGTAGTCAATTTGTAAATAATGTAAATATTGATCATTCTGTACTTTCTAATATCAATAAAGATTTTCTTTTGGAGTATATGGTTGTCAAATTCATTGAAAGAACGATTTTATCTTCTGATGATCAAAGTCATCATAAAAATGACATAAATACAGAAGAAATCTTATACATTGACCGTAAGGAAAATTCCTTTCCCCCTCATGTTGATGTTGGACCTTATGCTCAAAGGTTCCTAACATCTTCTCTCTATTTCCTTCCTGTAGCCACTTCGTCACAAGCTTGTGTAACTTATAGACGTCACGAAGAATCTTATTTCGTGATTTCGTCTGATAAGAAAAATTAAACGCCAAATTGTGTTTGATCTGGCTAGAAATATCCCTATTATTCAGACAGATGATCTTCGAGATAAAGATAAAAGAAGAATCCGAATTGACAAATATAGTCGACAATCTCTTAAGATTATCCAGAATATGGGATATGATTTGAAGACTATGCAAGGTCTCAATCAAGGCAAGGGTAGACGGTTACCCTTATGTGGTGATCCGTTTTACCAGAAAACTCGTCATGGGTTGAGATACGATCCATCTCACATGTTTAATGAGGATATACAAGAAGAATTTTCTTCTAGTTCTTCACAATCTTCTGATTTGGAAGAAATCTAATTCATTGAATCGGATACACCCCACATGTGCCAGGAAGATATGGAAGAAGAATATTCTTCCAATTTTTTACAATCCTCATATTCTGAGGGAGACTATTATGATGAATCTGAGTGTATATTCTCAGTTAATATGGTTCAAACTAATGGTGAATTAGAACCATTTGAGAATGACCCATGGGTATAACAAATGGACACTCAATGAGAGCTTCATTTTGAACAAAGACAGCCTCCTACTGAGGATGAAATTGTTCAGATTGATGTTGGAGACGGAACTACATCCAAACTGATATTCATCAGTAAAAATCTCTCCGAAGATGAAAAGGAAGAGTTGATACAACTGATTAAAGAATATATCAATATCTTTGCATGGAGTTATGAGGATATGCCGGGTTTAGATCCCAAAGTAGGTACTCATAAACTCAATATTCTTTCTAATGCCAAGCCTGTGAAACAACAACAGCGGCGTTTTAGACCAGATATGATGGACGCAATTGAAGCAGAAGTCAAAAAGCTGATCACATGTGGCTTTGTTCGTGAAGAACAACACCCGGATTGGGTTGCCAACATTGTTCCTGTTATGAAGAAGAATGGAAAAGTCAGAGTTTGCATAGATTTTTGAGATCTTAATGCTGCTTATCCAAAGGACGAATTTCCACTTCCGATTACCGATGTCATGATAGACAATACATGTGGTTTTGAACGCATGTCTTTCATGGACGAATTTTCAGGATACAATCAAATTAAGATGCATCCAGGAGATAAAAATCATACTACTTTTCGTACACCTCTTGGAGTCTACTGCTATACGGTTATGCCGTTTGGACTGAAAAATGCCGGTGCTACGTATCAACGGGCCATGAGCAGCATCTTTCAAGAACATCTACGAAAAATAGTTGAATGTTATGTAGATGATATTGCTGTCAAGAGTCGATCAAAAAATGATCACATTCAAGACTTAAAGACAGTATTTGAGTTGATGCGCCAACATCAACTGAAGATGAATCCTACTAAGTCTTTCTTAGGGGTTTCCAGTGGCAAGTTCTTGCGATTTGTCATCACTTCTCAGGGTATCCATGTTGATCCTGATAAAATTAAAGCAATTCTTGAAAAGCATCCTCCACACAATTTAAAAGAACTCTGCAGCTTCCAAGGTCGCATTGCTTATATCAGAAGATTTATATCCAATCTTTCTGGAAGATGTCAACCTTTCTCCCGTCTATTAAAGAAAGGTGTATCATTTGTCTGGGATGAAGCGTGTCAGAAAGCCTTCAATGGCATCAAACAATACCTTACAAATCTACCTGTTTTGGTACCCCCAGTTGTGGAAAGACCATTTTTGCTATATGTTCGAGCCTTAGATCATTCCCTTGGTGCTCTTCTTGCACAGAAAAGTGATATGGGTCATGAACAGGCAATTTATTATCTTAGCCGAATGATGGTCGGAGCTGAACACAGGTATACTTCTATAGAGAAGGAATGTCTGGCCTTAGTTTTTGCTGTTCAAAAGATGCGACATTATGTGTCAGGACAGACTATTCATGTCATCTCTAGAATAAATCGTATTCGGGTATTGATGAGAAAACCGAGCATTCTCAACTCCAGGTTAGCCACCTGGGCGATGTTGCTTACTCCTTATGACATGGTCTATGTACCTCAAAAATCAGTGAAGGGCCAAGCTTTAGCTGATTTCTTAGTAGCTTACCCTATACCTGAAACATCGAAGTTATATGAGGACATTCCAGATGAAGTTGTAGATTGCAACATGACTTTAAAGGATGAAATTTGGCAACTATATTTTGATGGAGCATCGCGTGTTGGACCTAAAGGCAATATTATCGCTGGAGTAGGCATCGTCCTAATTTCTTCCGACAAAATGGTCATATACCGTGCTTATTCTCTTTATGAGCCATGTTTCAACAATGTGGCAGAATACAATGCTCTGCTAATTGGTCTCCAAGTAGCAAAACAGTTGGACATCGAGTTCCTGGAAGCTTATGGAGATTCTCAACTGATTGTTAATCAGGTCAGAGGGACATATGAAGTTAGGAATCCTGACCTCATCCCTTATCATCAAGTGGTAATCGAATTGGTCCTTTCATTCAAAGGATTCTTCATCGAATTCGTACCACGTTCTCAGAACTTGGAAGCTGATGCTCTTGCTAGCTTAGCCACAGACTTAGCTGTTCCAATTAGAAGACAAAATACCATAACTTTGTTGGATCGAGACTTATTCTGTGTCAAAAATAATTTGCATATCGAGCATAGTTATACTACAGAATCAAGTTCTCAATAAAGGGATTGGAGAAGTCCATTCATTGATTATGCGGTTCATGGGATTTTACCTGAAGATCCAAAAGAAGCTGCATCAATCAAGAGACGATCATTTCGATTCTACTATGATTCTTCATTACATATGTTATATCATCGTTCTTATGACGGACTTTTACTACATTATCTCTCTGAGAGTGAAGCTAAGCAAATGCTTCGTAAAGCTCATGATGGTGTTTGTGGTGCCCATCAACCGGGTCCAAAATTACAGGACCGTATTCGAAGGATGGGATATTATTAGCCTTCCATGATAGCGGATGCTGTGGATTATGCCAGATGGTGTAAAGCCTGTCAGATTCATGCTGATTTTATTCACCAACCATCTGAGTTCCTACATCCTACAGCAGCTTCCTGGCCCTTCGAAGCCTGGGACATAGATATTATCGGCCCGATTAATCCTCCTTCTGTCAAAGGACATTGGTTTATATTGTCTATAACCGATTATTTCTCTAAATGGGCGGAAGCGGTTCCTCTTGTTGAAGTAAAAACATCAAATGTGGTTAGCTTCATTAAACACCATGTTATTTATCGCTTTGGGATTCCCCGAAGGATAATTCATGACAATGGACCACAATTTGCCAGTCAGGCATTTTATCGATTCTGTGACAAGAATCGGATCCAAAATCTGGCTTCTACGGTCTATAATCCAGCTGCTAATGGTTTGGCCGAAGATTTCAACAAGACAATCATCAAACTTCTCAAAAAGTTCGTCTCTTCTAATAAACGTGATTGGAATGAGACACTTGGAGAATGTTTATGGGCTTACCGAACAACAGTCCGAACTCCTACTGGTTTTACACCATTTTTACTGGTTTATGGGTGTGAGGCTGTTCTTCCACTGGAAATCCAGATTCCATCTCTTAGAATAGCTATTGCTAATGAGCTAACTACAGAGAACAATGATCGCTTACGACTCCAAGAACTAGAAGGATTGGACGAAAAGCGACTTCAAGTGCAACAGCACATTGAACTATATCAAGCCCGCATATCTCGAACTTTCAATCGTAAAGTTAAAGAGAGGGTATTTAAAGTCGGTGAGCTAGTTCTAGCTGTTCGAAGACTGATGGTGATGACTCATAAGAGCAAAGGGAAATTCTAAGCAAAATGGGAAGGTCCGTATGTAGTCGAGTCGGTATTCTCCAATAGTGCCTATAGGTTGTCTAAACCTAATGGAGATTTACTTATGATGCCGATCAATGGCAAATTCTTGAAGAAATATTATGTTTGAATTTCTTCTTTATTCCCCAGCTACCAATGTTTGGTTAAGCTGATTTCTTGTCATCTTAAAAGAAATTTTTGATCTTCTGTCTTACTAGCTAAAAGAGAGAGAGATATTTGTTATTTATCATGTTCTCGTGACCTCTGAATAAATATTAAGTCTACTTCTTCTCTTATCTATCATGTCCCTATGGCCTCTAGATAGATATTATTCTATTTTTTTGGGGGTTGTTACGATCTGTCATGTTCATATTACCTCTGATAGTATCGTATACTCTATACAGAAAACGAGATTCATTATCTATCATGTCCATATTACCTCTGGATAGATATAAATTTTTGAGTTTAGAAGACTTGTCATGTCCATATTACCTCTGATAAGTATTTTCTATCTCATACCTATTATTTAATTACATAATAAATAATAGGATCACAAAACAAATATTTTATTCATTTTTATAAACATTACAAAATGAAAAGATGGAAGGTTACAAAAAAATCTTTATTTCTCCTAAGGCGGACCAGAGATATCTTCAAGAAGTTTTTGTAACTCCGCTAGGCATTTTTCGCGGGAGCTCAATACATTCTTAGTAGCTACAGAACGTCGAGCTTCAGGAGTACAGATGTATAAAAGTCCAGCAAAAGAGACTATCATCTTGTCCTTGGCATCGTCAAGGGTTTTGATGGTAGACTCTGCTCCAAAGACTTGTTCTTCCAAAATTGAGCTCTGTGTAAGCTGCTGGTCTCGAGCTAAGATCAGTTGATCCCTCTCCGCCTTCAAACGAGCCAGCTCAGCCTCAACTTCTCGAATTCTATCATTTTATTGATGAATTCTCATATTCGAGGTTTCATAGGCTTCTCTCTGACTATCCAGCTCGGGCTTTGCTTCTGCCAAGAAAGCTTTTTCTTTGGCTACCTTGATGTTGTAGTTGTGGAAAGCTTCATTGAAAGTCGTTTCCCGAGCGAGATACTCAGCTGATAAAGCATTTTACTCCTCTTAGATGAGACTTTCAATGGTTTCACTTGACAGCTTTAAATATTCTTTGATCGGCTGTTCAAGTCCTTCCACGATTTTCTCCAATGCCGCCGCTCTCGTCGCGTCATTGAACATGGCAACGTTTCTGATGGTTAGAGTAATTGCCGCCTTCAGACTTTCATAACTTAGGCCCTTATTCAGGACCATTTTTATCAGAGCCGCCAAAGTCTTGTAAAAAATATCAGTATAAATCTCAACCAAGAGATTCATTTCGACACTTGAGCTTGGTGTTGCGGCGATATCCACTAAATCTCTTCTCTGAAGACTAGGAGCAGATGTTGCTTTGGCAGCAGGCTGAGATGAAGACATTGTTGTCACTGCTACCATAGCCAACTGATTTCCAGGAGCTTCAGGAACAGTCTCTTCAGCATTTGTTACTCCAGCCATTTCTGGAGCTAAAACTATTTGAGTTTCGGCGGCGGTGATTAGTGTGGGTGGAATGGTAGTTGTAGCAGTTGACTCCGGTTCAGGCACTATCTCGTCAGGAACTTGTACTGGATCGATAGCAATAGCAGAGGATGCTATTACAATTTCCCCAGCTTTAGTTGATGACTTGAGTATGCCTTCATCACCTTCTTCAGCTACTGGCTCTGCAGAATCTTCAAGTATATCAGTTGTAGTGAACTCTTCTACGACTGATTCTTCATTGAAGTTTAATTCTTCTTCAGCAGTCTCCTCATCATCTGAAGTAAGTTCTACTGTAGTTTCTTCTTTATCCTTGCCCTCAGCAGGAGGGAACACTTCTGGCTGAGCCTGTATTTCTGGCTCTTGTTGTACCTCCAGAGATGGAGGACATTCTTCCTGAGTCTCCACTTCGGGTTCTCGTAGTACTTCTTCTTAAGCATCTTCTTCTGAAGAAGAAAAAGCCTTCTCCTCAGATTTTTCGTTTTCTTCATAAATATCTTCTTGATGAGGAGGAGGAGCCACAAGCTTTGGGGCAATGATAACACCTACAAAAAATTAAATAAAATAAGTTAATATACAAAAATCATAATTTTGTATGGATTTTGTAAAAATTATATTTACCTGGAGTAGGTGTAGGACGTGCCAAGTATGCGTCATAATCTCCATCCCAATCCTCATCATCAAAAGTAATAGCGGGTTCATCGGATGGGATGAGCTCTTGATCAATGGTATATGCTGGGGCGACGTCTTCAACATCTTGTGCCATTTGTGGCAAAGTTAAATGAAGCGACGAGCTGAGGCGTCCGGGAGATAGGACTACCGCAGCTTCTGTTGGTGCTGCAGGTTGGAAGGCTGAAGATCCTTCTCCAGGGTGAACTGAAGAAGATGCAACATGTTGCAGCTCATCCACCTGAGTGTCACTTTCCGGGATAGCGGCCCTTGGTCTAGAAGGCCCTTTGGTGGTGGTCTTCTTCTTCTTCTTTTTCGGGGTTTTCTCTGGAAGAGTGACAGCTGCACTTTGTTTCCGTTTACGGGACTTGCCAATAATGATAGGCTCTGCAGCTTTTTCCCCGACTCCCATAGGGATAACTTCCAGATACTGATCTGGAACAGCTGTGTCGTTAGGGATGTCTGATGGTACCCTGATCGGCTCCTCAACATTCCCTTCCTTAGGCCATCTTAGACTACCTCTCATGTTGTAGCCATGGGCGAAGGAATGGATGGAAGCGTAAAAGTGAGCATACGTATGAAGTATACGTAGCTCTGTGGTGCTCGTAGCGGTTGATACTTTGAATTTGGCACCAGTACGGGCAGTACTAAAATACCTCCAACCTCTTGCACCATCAATCAGTTTCCCATCACTACAAGAAAAAACCATTTTTACAACGTTGAAAAAACGTTATAAAAGGTCTTTTACGACGTTCAATAGAAGGTCGTTATATCCAGGGTTGTAAATGGGGGGATATCTTCCACAATGTTCATTTGAACATTGTAAAAATGTTGTAGAAGTTCTTCCCATAACAGTTTATAAACATTGTTAAAATTTCTAAAATCTGACCAAAATGTTTCTACGACATTTTTTAAATATTGTAAACAATACTTTTAAAACAAATTGCACATGTTGTAAATATAATTTCAACAACATTATGCAACTGTGGTAAAAATAATTTCTACCACGTTCAGTAAACATTGTACATATATTTTATACAACATTGTACAAATATTGTAAAAAAGTTTATACAACTTTTACAAAATGTTGTATATTTTATTCAATCTTGTTTGCCTAACATTGTAATAAATATTTGTATGTTGTAATTATAATATCAACGATAATTTAAAAGTATTGTAAATAAATTTTACAATATTTAGAAACGTTGTTAAAATATTATCTTACAACAATTTTGGCACGTTGTTGATAAAAAGAGTTTATACAACTTCTACAAAATGTTGTATATTTTATTCAATCATGTTTTCCAAACATTGTAATAAATATTTGTATGTTGTAATTATAATATCAGCAATAATCTAAAAATATTGTAAATAAATTTTTCAATGTTTAGAAATATTGTTAAAATATTATTTTTCAACAGTGTTGAAACGTTGTTGGTTATGTTTCCATTTAAAAGAAATACAATTTACAAATAAAAATATATTGAATCCAATTATAATACTAATAAAAATACACGAATACAAATACATTATTCTAATTTTTGCTCCTGTTGTCGTTGTTGTTGTTGCTATCGCTGCTGCTCTTACTACCGTTGTTAGTATTGCTACCGTTGTTGTTGCTACGGCTGCTCTTGTTGAATTTATTGTGTTGTCACTTTCTCAGAAAATTTTGAAATCACTTTTAATCCCCATTTACCAATCCCTCTTTGTTTTCTTGTTGAGTTCCTCATTGACACCAACTTCCAGCTAGTAGTAGTGCAACTGCCAAGATTGCCCTCCGGACCTATAGGTATAAGTTGCAGGAACTTTTCACTAATACACAAAAATGTTGACAAAGTAAACTAACTCAAACAGTAAATAAATGGAGATATAAAGAGCAATGACATCTGGTACAAGTACAAAGTTTCCAATGCCTAAACATGAGAGCATTATTCAGAGTTAATAATGCAAGAATAAGGGTTCAAGATCCATGGAGACACATTTGTAAGGTGTGTTTTGTGTGGCTGGCACACATGCATTAGGAGCCAATCAAAACAAGTACAATAAGTTGTCGTATGAGCATCCTATCCGAAATTCTACTATCAAAAAAACTTATCCTAGCTGACATGATTTTCACGGTAAGTTAGTTAAAACCGCACCAATGCTAGTGGCTAGGAACATTATTGTTGATGAAGCAAAACTCTCGTAATAAATCATCCTATCATTCCTCCTTTCACAGGGAGTTTTATTTCAGTACCCTGAGATGTCCCCCTTAATTGGGCCAGCTTTTGGATTGTGGGGTTCTTTCCCACATAACGTCCTGAACTTTTCAACCTATAAATGACTACATTGTTGATAGGCACTCATAATTCTTACCAAGTGAGAAGACGAATTGACAATTTGGTATAAGATCTCATGAAAAATGCTTTGTAAACTCTTCAGGTAACATACCAAAGTTTACCCTAAATGAAAGTTGTATTTAAGCAACGTAATTGGTACGAAGAGACAGAAATGCCCAAACCCAAGAACTATTTAAGACCTGATATCAAGCAGAGCATAAAGCTGGGCATAACTTAAAACATGCATTACATGGTGGATATCGTTATGGCAATGATGGAGGAACCTATGGATTATCATCTAGGGCAGCAAAGAGAAGGAAAATAAATACCTTGGCTATTGTTATACACATCATCCTTGACATAATAATGAATTCAGGAGAGTAAAAATTTACGGGTACAAGGAAGAAAATGCATATTTCACAAATAATTTTGGAGGTCAGATTTTCTTGTGTTGTATGAAGTTATATGATTGATACATGTTCATAGGCCAAATAATAGATTCTGTTGCACTTTACTTGAAGATGTCAACTAGTATAGGTGACAGTGATGCATTCATTGATACAACCCAACTCTATGCAACATTTAATTTCTGATAGATACGTAGTAAACTTGGTCAGGTGCTAATTCTAAGTATGCATTCCTCACTATATATGAACACATCATCAAGGTTAAAAGTTCTTACCCATTGGAATCAGATGAATCCTTAATATAGAAGTAAAGAATTGCTCCATGGGGATCACGAGTATCAGTAGGCACAAATCGTTTAACAGTACCAACAACACGTCCAGAAACATCAGGATCTCCATCCTCTATTAGCACCCGTATTATTATTCCTCTTACTAGATTTGGCTGCTTAAATATAGAAAATAAATATTACCACTCCATGCAAAATAACTATCATAAGCAAAACACACAAAAACTACATAAGTGTCTATATGAGACTTGATTATGAGAAAAAATGCAGAAGGCTCTCCAAACCTGTAGTAGGCCTCTGGGATAAAAGAATAGCAACGTCTCCCTCCTTGAAGGTCCACTTGCATTTATGATTTGGAAGAACTGTGACATCATACCATCCTAGATTTGACAAAGTTGACATTAACTTACAGGAAATTGGTACTTCTACTCAGCTTTAGGAGTATTAGAACAACATTACAAAAAATAAAAACTAGAAGAAAGACCTTGTACTTCCATGGCATTGTAGGAAAGAAAGAATGAGTGGAATCAACATGGAGCAACAACATCAATATGAAGCACTAAAAGACTGAAGCCTTGGAAGAAATCAACACATCTTCATTACAGGACTTGAGAAGTCCTGTTCCACGAAAAGAAAGTAAGAAACCCCCTTTCAGCATAACTTTTACATTGATAGCGTGGTTTAAGGTTTAAGAAGTTTCGGTTCAGTTTTATTTGATTCATACTGAAACAGAGCAAACTACACACACAAAATATAAGGGAGAAGGAAATCAAAACTGGAACCGTCTTAATTTTCCTATCAGGTCACATACAAGCCACTTACAGAAAATGATCGGTCCACACAATCACAGAGTTACCTAAAGCAGACCTAGAAGATGTAAGACCAAGTAAGGATGACTCTTCTACACGACTTCAACAGTCCTATCTATCCTAAAAGACTCAACACCAGAGATAACATCACATGATCTGTTCTTATTATGTTAGCTGTATATAACAAATTCAGTTGTATTTGTAACAACACAAAACTCTTCTACAAATTCTAAACTGCTCTAATTATCGAGTGTGTACTTTCCTTTCTCAATTACCTGTTTTAGCAGAAGACAACTTTGTAGGCTATACTCTAAAAGGGGCCTAGAAGCTCACAAAGGTAAGTTAGTCATGCATTCCCATGGTTAATAAACTCTCACCAGTTTTACTGCATCTGATTCAAGAAATCTGGAATAAACAGGTGTTGTAGCCCAGGTTCATTATTAGCATCATGCTCTTAAAACTCAGCAACAACACAATTCATTATTAGCATCATGCTCTTAAAACTCAGCAACAACACAAGGCATCATTTCAAATTTCAAGACTGTAATAAGTACACATAACTATTATGCTTCTTAATGTCAATGTTTTGATAAGTAAATGTGTATAAGGAACATCTTGACTCATGACCCTCAAGGCCAGATATAAGAGTGGGCTTCATTTTAAGCTTGTGAACATGGAGAGTGGGCTTCGTTCTAAGCTGCAAACACACTAAAGAAAGGTTTGTAGATTGCTTTCTAAAATAATGCTCATTATAATGGGAGTGAACCGGTCATTATTAATATGGCTATGTAAAGAACATTGGCAAGAGGTTTTAATATCACATGTCACTCTTATGTCATAATCTTCTTTATAAAGAGGTACTCCACGAATTTCAGAGTTCTTCAAGAAAGTTTTTGGATTCAAAATGCAACAGAAGTTGCATCTTCATGAAGATATCATAAGGTGTCAACAGAGACTTTGGCCAGCTATCTACTGTTGTTTGTTCCTAATAAGCTGTATTATTATTAGCAAAGTTTAGAAGGAACCAATTCAGGTTACTAAAAGTGGACATGAACTTGACATACTAAATCATGTATTATCTTTTGCTCCAGGAGGTCCAGGCTTAGTATGGTAAGATTGCCAGACAATTTGGATTTCCATGAGGATATCACATTCATATTTTACCATTTTTTATGCATAGGGTATATTTAGGATGCTTAACATGGATGCCCAATATGTACACATCTAGCTAATTTATCATCTAGTGCCTTATCCAATGTGTCAAAACCCTAATATGCTACGAGCCCGACACCCAATATTTAGAACATTGGTACTGGTAGGTCACAAGCTATACTTCTACATAAGCATTCATATTTTTTAAGAGTTATTATTACTTTGATGTGTGAATGTTAAGGCCGTTGATACTAATGATCTAATGTTTGTACGATGCAGGTGTTTATAGCTTCGAGCATAGTTTTGGTGCCAGAGTCTTTGATGGTTCATGGAGGCAATGTTATGGCCAGAGAACCAGTCGTTGGGTCAGTTCACAATCACTCTCAACTAGATATTTTTAAGCTTGTGGTATTCTAGCCATTGATCAATCTTACTGTCTTTCAAAAACTTGAATCGTGTTTAGGGCCTTTTTATTGTATCACAGAAACCCAACGATAAACACATATAGTAAATACTTTTGTGAAGTATATTGACGCTGATGAATATGGAATTATTTTGAGTATTTCGGATACTGGTTGTTTGCATAGGACCTGTCATATTCTCATGGATTGTGGTTGATGATGGATCCAACCAAGACCCAATTCTCTAATTACCGTAATTGGTGTCAGTGAAATAGAAAAAATTATTGGTTCTACATGCCTCCAATGCTATTTATATGGTTAATTTTGACAAATCTTTATGCGATCAGCAGATAATATGAAACACCCACCTATATTTATTCGTAAACTAATGGCAATCTTATGTTCAACTTCAAGATATTCTTATGGTTGTTGTGCCATCAATAGTTCTGCTATATTTTTTATTCAATTATCCTGACCATGCTATGTCCTGCTACTCTCTTTTGTCTGCCCCATTGTGACATAGTCCTTTTTTGTAGGTCTCTTCCTAATAAAGAGAACCAACTGAAGGTTCCAAAGAAATTACACAAAGCTGAGAGGGAGAAACTGAAGCGGGATCAATTAAATGAGCTCTTTGTTTCGCTTGGTTATGCACTTGGTAAGATTTCCCTAACTTGAATATATCATATTTTAAATTTATCAATAGTTTTAGTCTTAGGAGCTTGGAAGCATGGATGCACCAAAACCTGTGCATGTCTATGTCCTACATGAACCTCGACAAAGCATGAATCCTACATGGACATGGCTACGGACAAATAATGTGGTATTTTGACAAATAATGTGGTATTTTGACAAAGCATTCCTTGGACCCTTTGGTAAGAGTCCTCTCAAAGCTACGGATAAAAGTTGTTGCATCAGAACATGGCAGTCATGGGACTTGAGACCTATTATGTTGTTATCCTTTGAGAAACATCTCCGAATATCAGAACTGTGTCCATCGGGTACCTTCAATTTTCTTAAACGATTATAAAAATTTGTTTTTCTTGTTTCGATAATGTGTGTTGTGCTGCTGGAAGGTACGTCTTCCCATCCCTTTCTTGAGGATGCAAGTCATTCCTAATTTTCATATGTTGCAGATCTTTTTGAGAATTAAGATTGTCTTTAGATTTCCCTTTTATATCCAAAATAGTTCCAATTATACTCTCGCAAACATTTTTTTCAGTATGCATTACATCCAAGTTGTGACGTAACAACAACTCCTGAAAAGAAAAAAACACAAAAAAAAATATTTTTCATAATCAGTATTAAATCTAAACTAAGAAAAACATAATAGTACTAGATTAATTCAAGTGAATTACCTTCCAATAAGGCAACTCGAAGAATATCGACTTCTTCTTCCATATCTGAATATTAGCATCAACTGTATCCTTTACCTTCTGTGATTTTTTTCCTTTTCTCTTCTTTGGTTTTTTTTTCCTTTCCCCAATCATTTTCAATATTAATTGTAGCTTTAAACACATCCATACTGCTCATTACAACTGGCTTACCCCTCTCTTCATTTTTACCATTAAACTAACTCTTTTTTTTACGAAAAGGGTGGTTTGGAGGAAGGAATCGCCTATGATGCATGTATACGCATTTACTACTAAATGGTAACCAGTCATGTAATGTATTAACACCGCAAATAGGACAAGCTGTCCTCCCTTTTGTGGTACAACCACCCAGATTACCGCAAGCGGAAAAATCGTTAATAGTCCACATCAAGATAGCATTAAGCTTGAAAATGGACTCACTGAATGCATCATATACCTCCACTCCATTATTCTATAGCTCTTTTAAATCATCTACAAGTGGTGCCAAGTATACATCAATGTCATTACCTGGTTGCTTTGGACCTGGAACTAATAAAGATAACGTTAGGTGTTCTTTTTTCATGCATAACCATGGAGGAAGGTTGTATGTGACAAGCATGATCGGCCAACAACTATACATGGAACTAAGATCAGAAAAATGATTAAATCCATCGGCTGCAAGTCCAAATCTTAAATTTCTAGAATCAGAAGGAAAATTAGGCCACTTTCTGTCAATTGTCTTCCAAGCTAAAGAATCAACTGGGTGTCTTAGTTTGTCGTCTGTGCTTTTATTCGTGTCTTGCCATCTCAGTTGTTCTGCTATACCTTGAGATCTAAACATCCTTTATAGCCTGGGTATTATTGGAAAATATCTAAGCACCTTCACTGGCACCCTTTTCTTATTCTCATTGTCATCTTTTTTGCACCTTGAAGAGCCACATTTTGGACAAGCATCCAGATCTGAGAATTCATTTCTAAACAGACAACAATCATTCTCACAAGCATGTATTTTTTCGTAATTGAGATCAAAAGACTTCAACAACTTTTTTGTTTCATAGTTGTTTTTTGGAAGCACGTTCGCATCTGGTAGCATACCACTAATTGTGCTTAGAAGTTCGTTAAAACTACTACTTGATAATCCATTCATAGTTTTGATCTTGTATAAAGCTATTGTAGTAGAAATCTTTGTAAACTTAGTACAACCTGGATATAAAAGAGTTTCAGCATCTTCTAGAACATTGCCCTCTTGTGTTTCATTTATATCATCTAGGATAATTTTATCATGTGCATCTAGAAACATCCTATATGTATCAGAAAATAATTCTTCATCTCCTTGAACAATAGAACGTTCTCCATGCAAAACCCAAGTAGTGTAAGTAGGATCCATGCCGTTGCACACTAAGTGCTCAAACACAATAGGACCAGGTAGGTTAGCACATGTGTTCCGACACTTTGTACATGGACAACTAATATTCTGAAGTTGTTCATTGTTTCTGGGATTATCTTCTGCGATATTTGACTTTCTAAGAACTTCATTATATTTTATAGCATTTTTAACAAAATTCGATGCTCCTTCTTTGTACTCGTTAGTAACTCTGCATAAAAAAAATATTTTAAAAAAAGGATAGCATAATATTGAAAAAGTTGATAATAATATAATAAAAAATATGATGTTAATGTTAAATTTAACCTTGGCAGATGAACCCAAGCCTTATCCATCACAAGAATGATGCTTTTTTTGCCTATCAGTCTATTACTTATGTGAAGGAAAAGAAAAAAACAAAATTGTGAATCATGTTGCATTTTGAGTTAAAATCCATTCAGCAGTAGGTGGATCAAAACTACCGGAAAGAAGTATGCAAGTATCATAATTGTATAACCAAATTGATCCTCCTGGTCATTCTAGTTCAACAAACAGCATGAGGGATCTTCAGAACTATTCCAGGGCTATGCAGGTCCAATGTAATTGGTAATGCTGGAGTAGTTCATTTCTACAAGTCTAACTAACCAAAAATTGCAGTAGTTCATTTTTACATATATAACTAACTGATTTGCTCCTATTCATAATCTGTGTTTACTGGTGCATTTGTATTTAGCCGATATCATGATGTGTGTTCATCCTAATAAATAGTCGAAATTCTGTTGTGCAGGTCATCCCTAAAAATAATAATTCTATAACAAAGAAACCATTAACCCTAAAAACAATCATTCTATAACAATAATCCTAATAAATAGTCTGATTTGCTCATATTCATAGTTTGTGTTTAACATAAGAAGATGTTGGTATTGGCCGATTGCAACCAATAACAAAGAAATCATTAACCCCTAAAAACAATAATTCTATAATAGATTTAAAAAACAAAAAAATAGATAGAGCATAGAAGCAAATCCCACAGAAAAAATATTAAAAAAAGTGAAAAATACATAAAAAAAAAGGGGTTAGGTTTTCAAACATACCGGTGTCGGCGGGTAGGATCTCCTCTTCCTGGACGAAGGACTTGATAAGCAGCTGTAAAACAACAACAAAATATTAGAGAAGAAAATAATTTGAAGAGAGGAGGGAATAAAAAATAGAGAAGAAGGAGAAGTCCGCTTACCTAGATAACCGAGGAGGAGGAGAGGAGGAGAGCAGCCCTTTGACACCGAGAAGGAGAGGAGGAGAACGTCAGTAAACCGATGGAGGGAGAGGAGAAATTTTAGAGGGGGTGGGGGAAGTATTTTAGAGGGGGCGGGGAATTCGTTCCTTTTATTAGTTGGGAGTAGGAAAAGTTTAGAAGGGGAAAAATATTTTAAAGGGGGAAAATATTTGGAGAGGAAAAAGTGGCGCACAACAGAAAAAAATTATACCTACTTTCTATTTCTGCTGACCAAGTCCAACAAATATTTATACTTATTAAATTATTATTATTTTATTAAATTTATTTAGTATAAAAATATTTTATTATTAGTGACGGAAAATGGAGTACCAAATATTTATCTCAAAGCAACTAAAATATTTAGTACATTTTTTATTTAATGATCAAAAATTCTAAATAATTTCTCATAAATTTGGAATCACTATAAACCCTAAATAAAATAAAGAAATGAAGGCATGAGTAACCTCTAATCGAGATAGAGAATAGAAAAGAAGCAAACGTGAGAGAGAATACAGACTAGTTGTATTCGGTTTCTAGATTCAGGTTCAGATTTGGATTCGGATTAAAATTAATACATAAATGATCGTTCTCTATATTAAATACGGCTTAGAATGGTTAAAAATGTGTTTTCCAAATAGTATATATATTTCACTTATTAATACATAAAAATTTAAAAAATAACTATTGTATTTGTTTTCTTCTTATGTAGTTGTTGAAAAAAAATTAAAAATAACATGAAAATATAATAATATGTTCAACATTAAAATTATATTTAAACTAACTGCATCGTATTATCTAATTAAGCACATACCAAATATTCAAACAATATATTTATCTATTTTATAAAATAATATCATAGATTATTATAATACAAATTAAATCTTTATCTATTTTATAAAATAATATCATAGATTATTTTTATACGTGCAATGTACCTAAACTAGATTAGTGTGAGTCTTTTTTTTATACTTTAGGTAAGTTATTGTTTTGCTAGACGAAAAGAGATCATATCTGACAAAATTACATTATGATCTTTTTCCTACCTTTCAGCTCTTACTGGAGTTTATACAGAATATCGCATGAAGAACAATGATAGCCTTTACTAACATAATGTATGTGTACTAATATGTTTTAGTTGCTTCAAAGCCAACTATCATCAATAGGCTTTAATTGTATCAGAGGGAAAGATGCTGGATTGGCAGCTGTCATTTGTTAAAATTACAAGAGGTAGCTACCAATGTCGGACTTTAAATTTTGAGTCCTGAGACAAACTTTAATACCATGTTTGGTACGCGGTATTTTTTTTTATTTCCGGGAAAATTTAGGGTAGGAATCTATTACCATGTTTGTCTGGGCTATGAAAAATTTATTCCCGGGAGTTAAAAATACCCGGTAAGTAGTTTACCCATAAAACATGGGAATCCTATCCCTTAAGAATAGGTGGGTATTTTTCTTTTGTCCGGGCAAAAAAAAAATTTGTCTGAACTTTTTTTCTACTTTTTTGATCATTTTTGAATATTTTTTCGTTTTTAGCCCTTTTCTGCCCTTTTTTGTTGTTTTTGTCGTTTTTTGTTGCTTTTTGGTCATTTTTGTCAGTTTTTATCGATTTTTTTTTCGCTTTTTGTCATTTTTAGTCATTTTTGTCATTTTTTGATTTTTTTTTTTTTGTCGTTTTTTTCTCTTTTTGTCACTATTTTGTCGTTTTTTACCGGTTTTTGTCGTTTTTAGTAGTTTTCTGTTCCTTTTATGTTATTTTTTGTCTCTTTTTTGTCGTTTGTTATCTTTTTTGTTATCTTTTGTCCTTTTTTTTTATCCTTTTTCTCTTTTTACCGGTTTTTGTCCATTTTTGTCATTTTTGTTGTTTTTGTCTTTTTTTTGTTTTTTGTTGTTTTGGTCATTTTTTGTATTTTTTTTGTTGATTTTGTCTCTTTTTTGTCTTTTAAGTCGTTTTTTGTCATTTTTTTGTCGTTTTGTTGCTTTTTGTCATTTTTTTCTCTTTTTTTTGTTTGTCATTTTTCGTCTCTTTTCATCTTTTTTTTGTCGTTTTTTTACTAGTCGTTTGTTGTTTTTTACTAGTCTTTTGTCGTTTTTGTTGTTATTTAGTAGTTTTTTGACATTTTTGTCTTTTTTGTTTTTTTTTTTTGTCGTTTTTGTCGTTTTTGTTGTTTTTGTTGTCTTTTTTGTCGTTTTTGTAGTAGTTTTTTTGTCGTCTTTTGTAAAAAATTGTCCTTTTTGTCGTTTTTTGTTGTCTTTTGTTCTTTTTGTGGTTTTTTCATTTTTCTATATTTTTTTGTTTTTGTCATTTTTGGGTCTTTTATTGTTTTTGTTGTTTTCTGTCATTTTTGTCGCTTTCGTTATTTTTTGGTCTTTTTTTATCATTTTTTGTTGTTTTTTGGATTTTTGGTTTTTTTTTTATTTTTTTGTCGTTTTAGTCTCTTTTTTTTGTCTTTTTGTCTTTTTCTTTTTTTATATTTTGGTCGGGTTTTTTTCGTTTTTAATATTTTTTTTCTTTTTTACTTTTTTTTCCTTTCCCTTTTTGACGTTTTTTCGTTTTTCATTTTTTTTTTCATTTTGTAGTTTTTTTTTATCATTTTTATTTTTTTTCCCGGGAATGTTTATATAGTCACCAAACTCAAACATGGGAATATAATTTTCTAGAAAATTTAATTCCTTGGAATTTGATTCCCGGGAATATAGAATTCCCAGCTATATATTATTCCGCATACCAAACTCCCCCTAAAAGTTGTGCCCTCAAAGCTTAATGCTGATACAATTTTTTTTTATGGACAACAATAAAATAGTATTATCAACACAAAATTTAAGAAAAAATAACAAACAAATATAATATCCAAAATAATATATTTTATAATGAAATACTAATAAAATTGAAGATATTCCAAGCAAAAAAATTGATGTTCTAAACAAATAAATAACTAATAATGTTTCAAATAATTCTTATGAAAATAATAAAAAAATAAAAAATTGTAACATGTTCTATTGTTCAATTAAATCCAACAGGACAGCGAGAGAGAGAGAGAGAGAGGATGTTGACAACGACGGAAGAAAAAAAAAGGGGGATTAGCAGCACTAAAGGGTATAAGAAGATTTGGAGCATCATAATGTTATATCAGCAACAGAAGGGGAGAGGATTTAATTTTTGACAGCGACTGCACGAATTTTTCTTCTTCATTTTGACTAACTGATTTGTCTTTTGATAATATAATATATGACATTTAGATATTCTAAAATTTTGGGTCTGAGGCACCCGCTCCGGCTACGGTAACTACCACATTTCAAAATTTTGAGTTGTTTTCAAATAAATTTCTAAACAAATTCATAATATTATTTAGTTGATGCACTTATAAGATTTTAAAGGGAACCCAAAAAGTAAATTGAGCAAACTGATAGAACTGAAATCTCCAATCCTTGTATACACTTTAAGGGGAGTAAGATATTTGCATTGTAAGTTATACATATGCCAATACCAAAACATAATTCTTGAACCAACATGAGAAAATCAAGATTGGGACCAACAAGAATAATATAAAAATATTAAACAATTATCAAAGATAATTGAACAAAAAAGACTAACAATCAAGGGTGTAAAAGCAAAGTAAGTTGTAAAAACATGTAAATAAAAAAACTTATTTATCTCGATGATTACGCTTTAAAAGTTCTAATATTTGTTAGATATTTTTAATAATTCATTAATTGAATATATGACACACCCTAAGCTAAAGCAGCATTTTAAATAGTAAACTAGAGGTGGAGGAGAGTGATTTTTACAAGAAAGAATATTATAACAAGCAAGAAGCGGGGGAAGGGATTGATGCAAGAAGTATATATATTAGGTCTGTCTTTCGAAGTCGTGGAAGGGATGGTTCAACATGTGACAGATCCATTTAACCATGAACTGCTGCTACCAAGTGAGGTATTGACCTAATAAGACCAACTTTTCGAATAATATTATCCTAGAAATATTTTAAAGTCATATTTACAACGTTGTCTATATATTGTAAAAAACACATATTTTACAACATTTTATAAAAGTTGTTAAATATAACCCTTTTATAATGTTTCATAAATATTGCAAAATGATATTACATATACAACGTTTACATAACGTGGTAAAATAAAATTAATTTTACAACCTCAAACAAACATTGTGCAATATAAACAATGTACAACTATTGTTAAACGTTGTTGAACATGATATTTTTACAATATTTTAAATACATTGTTAAAATTAGTAGCTTTGGCAACAATAAATAACCGTTGTCAAAATTAATAAATGTTACAATACTAATAAAACGTTGTTAAAAATAATAATACACAACTTTTGTGAATGACCATTGTAGAAGCCTTAACGTTTGAATGTAAAACGTTGTTTGCACATGTATTTTACAACGTTTTTACAATAAAGGTTATAGAAGACCCCCATTTTTTACAATATTTTTAGGAAGTGTTGTAGATGGAACATTGTAAAAGGAGATTTTTCTTGTAGTGCATAGTGATGGAAACTGGTAGAGGGATTGCCAACATGAAGTTGGTCATATCCAAATTGGCGAGCGAACCTACTTGGTAGATATGGTTCGAACGCACAACTGTCTTCATTTCTGTACATCAGATGGGAGGGTCTGATGCACTGTAGCCACCTGAAGACTGGTGCTGACAATAAATTTCTTTCTTCAACTTCATCTTCAAATTGAACGTCGAAACAGTCGGCTGGAACTTGTGGCCTCGTGCAGAAAAAGTTCCAACCATAAGAATAATTCAAGACTGTTCGGGTATCTGCCACTGTCGTGGCAATCCATGTAGCTTTGCTGAACTTTTGGAGGAAGACCTCTACATCGTCTCCCGGGCCTGGTGGCAACAAACTGCAGTTGTGGTGTAACAGCCAGCCCATCAAATAAGTGTAGGACATTTCTACCCTAGGGAATACATTCCGATGAGGAGCGTTGTTGATTAACTCCTCACCAAAAGTTCTCAAACCAGCGTTTACTCGGCACACCATTGCCGATAGCAGGTTGATTCTGGTTTTAAACACCAGACGTACTGCTGGCCATAGCATGTTCCGATGGATCCTATCAACTGTACCGGTCCCCGGTACAACCTATCACCTCAACCATAGAGAAAGGAAGCCTGCCAGCAAGGCTTTCTTAGAGATCTTCTGGCTGCCATATCTGAGGAAGCTTAAGACTTCGATTCCATCAGAGAATTCTCCAGTCTTGGTGGACAGATATTTATTCGGGAATTTATAGCTAATCATCATATCCCGTATTTTATCAGTAGGAATTGTCGAACCGGTGTTGATAGTTGGGGCTTTGTTCGCCTGGAATCTCTCTTTATCATCTTTGGATATCTTATCCTTATGGAAGAAAAGATATGTTGTCCATTTGTTGATGTATGCCAAATGAGATCCACTCTCATGCATAGTAGTGCAAATCATATAATGGCACATCAATTCTTTATATACCTCAACTAATTAAGGGTTTTTCTCCTTAATTTCAGCAAGTTCCCAGTTGGAGGGAACATATTCTTCATATAGGGCTTCCCCCATTGGCAGCTTCGAGATAAATTGCATCTCATGGAGTGCGAGACCCATTTCACCTTTTGGGGTCGCAAAAGTTCCAGTTGAACTTATATATATTTTCATCAGGGCCATGAACAAGTTACTGTTCGGTGGTATACCTTGACTAGTGGAGGCCACTGCTTCATACAGGCCAATGTCTTTCAGCTCCGTCTGGAAGTTCTTCATGATCCAAACACTAATTTGGATCCAGTTCTGGTTAAATGGAGTCAACCATCCCGGTAGCCTAGGGTTTGTCTGGGGATATAATACCGCAGCCCTTATAAACTTATTGATGAACATCTGGGTCTGCACTGGTTGGATTAAAGCCGAATCTTCACTTGGAGTAAATCCTGGCAAGAGACCAGAGAAAGGAACGACGTCGCCATTGGGAACACTGACATGATACCCCATATCGTTGGCATGATCCCTCTTGAATATGATTCTACCTGGTCTTCCGTGACTACTGGAAGTCAGATTCCACAACATCTGTCGGGGATGGGTGGCATGGATGAATGCGGATAGGGGATAATCTCTATCCATGTCAGGGAGATACATTGCTCTATCTCCAGACTTGAACACCCAAGACTCCTTCTTGGGGTGTGTTTGTGACTTACAGTCTATTGCATCCCCAAATAAGAAAGCTGGTTTTGCAAATTGTTGGCCATCCAGTGAGGTCAACAGTTCTCCATTAATCAGGGATAGCAGTATTCTATCCCCTTGGGCAGCTATCAATTGTGCTCTCTCTACAGGATACTCTGGATTCGATTGGGAAAACTCTACATGAGACAGATTCTCCAAATAATTATAGCCCACCATACCAACTGATGAGCCAAATACTTCTGTAAGTGGGTGAATTTGCAAATCCACTGCCAAAAGAAAAAGAAAAATCAAGTTAGTGAAAATCTAATTTGAAATTTTTACGCAGATAAATTAGTCTAAGTTTTTACACATAAAGGTTAAAGACTTTGACTATTGAAGTTGATAAAAAGTTTTTAAAGTGTAAAAGGTCTTTATTTTACACAAAGTCTTTCACTTGCTAAATTTTACGCTGGCACTTGTTGATGTGAGCGTATTATAAATTTTACGCTGGCATGTGTTGACAGGAGCGTATTCTAAATTTTACGCTGGCACATGTTGATGTGAGCGTATTATAAATTTTATGCTAGCATGTGTTGACATGAGCGTATTCTAAAGTTTACGCTAACACATGTTGATGTGAGCGTATTATAAATTTTACGCTAGCATGTGCTGACATGAGCGTATTCTAAATTTTACGCTGGCACATGTTGATGTGAGCGTATTATAAATTTTACGCTGGCATTTGTTGACATGAGCGTATTTAAATTTTATGCTGACATGTGTTGACATGAGCGTATTTTAGATTTTACGCTGGCACATGTTGATGTGAGCGTATTATAAATTTTACACTGGTACATGTTGATGTGAGCGTGTTATAAATTTTACGCTGGCATGTATAGATATGGGCGTATTTTCTTAATTGTATGCTAGCACGTATAGACGTGGGCGTATTTTCTTAATTTTACGCTGACACGTATAACGTGGACGTATTTTGCTATTTCAATTTCTACACTGACACATATGACATGGGCGTGAAATTTGAAAGTTCGAGTTTTTTTCTTCTTCTCCGGCGAACTTGTAGCCGAGATAAAGTAGGGCTTTACCCTTCATTGCTGGAGCCATGGCGGGGTTGCTCTGTTGGGGTGTCGTCGATGATTGGACGGGGGTCTTCACACGGTCAGTCGATGATGAATCGACGACGGATTTCTTTCCCTTGCTGCCGACGGCAGACTTCTTGGGAGCCATCGGATCGAAAGCAAGAGAATGAAAGAGGCACAGGAGGAAGAAATATCAAGATTATAGAAGACAAGTAAAGTTTTATCTCTCTTCAAAGAGCTCTATTTATAGAGAATTTTTGAATCGGTTTAAATTTTCGACTTTTACGCTGACTGTTGGATATCCCCACTTTTACGCGAATGACCGTTGGATATCCCGAATTCTACGCTGACTGTTGAAATCTAGAATTTTATGCTTTTGTTCAAAGTATTTCAAATTTTGAAATATTTAAAAACTTTGAAGGGGGTCTTGTAGGAGCGTAAAAAAATATGCTTTATAGACTAAGTCAAAGAAGTTGAGAACTTTACGCTAGCTATTCTCTACTCGATCAACTTTTTACGCTAGCTATTCTCTACGCTAGCTGCTCTCTACGCGAGAAGCTTTTTACGCAAGAGTTATCCTCCACTTTTACGTCGGGGATAGACTGTCATGCCGCATTTAATGCAAGTGATTTGATCTGACACAATGATTTTCTGACAGCAGGATTACACAAAAGCCGAGGAGATTTTTTCACCAAACCCAATACTCGTCGTATAGTGTGCAAATGGGGCTATTTTACGCTCAATAGAAACTGCTTCTTTTACGCACGATAGTTATTTGAGCTTTTACGCTCAAGGCTATTGTGGACGTAAAGTCTATTTGGGCTACTTTTTACGCTCAAGGCTATTTTTCTAGCCACTTTACGTAGGAAGTTTATTTTGGGCTATTTTACGCAAGTTTGCCACTTTACGCTAGAAATATATTTTGGGTCAGTTTTACGCTCGATCTTTCCTGACTACTTGAGAACGTGGTTTGCTTACGTGGCTTTCATGCCACACTTATCGAGGGACATGTGTACGTGCTCTCCCCACTTTGTTGAAGTAATGGGACACGTGTCAACGTGCGTAGAGGATGATTTGGATCGTGGGTGACAGTTACTAGCGTAAAGACCCAATTTTGTTGCTTTTTACGCACAAAAGGTTAAGTCTATAAATAGACTTATTTTTACATATCGAGGAGGATCGAGAGATCAATAGAGACAAAAGAGGAGATTCTGAGAGAACTCATATTTTCAGAGTGATATTTCCAGAAGCATTTTTTTAACTTTTTCTCAAGAACAGGGTGAAGCAAAGCAAGAAAGCATTCGACTGTGCCATCAGTGCCGTTGCTCGATACCTTTCCGGTGACTTAGTTCTTCCGATTGTTCGTCTTCTTCAAGCAGTTTTCTTCATCATCATCATATGGTCCAAGGAACAAAGTGATCGCTCTCAGATCAGACTTCCATAGCAATACTTTCCAGAATATTTGTACTTTTTGTACTTTTTCTAGTTTTCTTTCAAAAGCCAATTTTTAGGCATTTTGTTAAGTGAAACACACTTTTCATACAACCAGCGCTTATACTTAGCATAACAACCATGAAGTTTGAATGGCATTCCCCCCTTTGGCTCTGTTCAACCCAACAGTCACTCTATCTGAAATATAAGCAAACACACACATAACTTGATCCTCACCACAGACCTCTAAAACTTAAGCAAGCTTATATATGTACAGATCCTCCATAATTAAATCTTCTATGCAGTCGACCTTTTGTGTACCAACCATCACATGTATTCAAAATTACACACAGACCAAGCTCTTGCCAAGTATTGAATTCTCTCCCAAGCCCACATCCAGACTTAACAGAATACATACAAACTTATCAAAATATATACACAAGTCCAGTTTGCATAATTGAATTGAAAGTTCAACCTAAACAACTGTAATCACTTGCCGACCCCAACCCTGGTATAACTTCTCTAGTCCACCGCTACTCCATCACCCCCAGACATGCACACGGCTGGACACGAACAAAAACTCTGGACACACACAGAGGACATGAGCACACTGCTACACATCCCTATGATCCTAACCTGCTCAACACAACTTATTCAAGGACTAGCAACGAAGTATTCTATAATACAGATGTAAGTAGGTACCTGAAGAAAGGACTCAAACTGAATGAAGACACGTTCTAAGGAGGCGGACATGTCTCCACGAGTCCAAATCTTCTCGACACCTCCTCTGAGGCAAAATTGCAAACACCTGATGTTCGAAATAGAAAAAACGGGTTTAAAATGAATGATTAACTCATTAATTTGAAGTAAATCAAGAACAGGACCATTCAACTCTCTTCAATGGAAAAGCAAATCAAGAATCGAGAAAATCCATCAACCATTGACTCGATCAGCCGATCGATATGGTTCCAATTTAAATTCCAGATCGATCAGGAGTAGATCGATCGAAACTAAGAGTAATGGGAGGAACAAAGTGATTAAACAGAACTCACCGAGCTAGCGACTGCTCCTGGGTCGTTGACGTCGCCGAGAGGGCCGAAGATCACCAGAGAAGGAGGTGTAGAACCATCACTGCTCGCCGTGGGAGGACTTGGACATCGTCTGATGAAGAAGAACAGATCTGGATGTGCGAATCTGATGCAAAGCTTCGTGTGCACCGGCTTCAACATGCTGATCCACCGGAGAGGTCGTCGGAAAAGATTGCTGAGCCGCTGTCGTCGTCATCGGGAACGACGGTTGTTGTCAGGGAAGAGACGACCCGCGCCTCACTGCTGGTGAAGAAGACGGCCTGCTAGCCGTAGATGCCTGCTGGAACGATGGCTGCCATGGCCATAGTCGAAGGAACTCCTCGCGTCGTCGTTGCCGAGAAGTCAGTAGCACAGTTGGGAATGGAAGGGAATGTTGATATGTCAAAGACGAAGACCGTCGGAGAAGCTCGCCTTGCCGCGGACGAAGAAGATGTTGTGCCACAATCAAAAAGTACTCGTCTAGCTGCCGTTCGTCAATCGGAAAGCTTCCGCCATGGGATGAGCTTAGAAATTAGGGTTAGGGTTTGAGACAATCTTAGGGAAGAAGAGGGGTTAGGGATTTGGGAGCTCCTCAAATTTGAGCAGAGTAAAAAAAAATGAAGCAGATAGATGAGGGAGTGCTCGACTGAGGAATGAGAGTTCATTCTCTCTCATCCTCCTCCTTTGTAGCTTTAAATAGAGAATTAGAAAAGAAGGAATTTTGCAACAAACCCTATAACAATTGGCTTAATTGCGATTTATCCCAAAATTTTGTTAAAGAATTTGTTACGGTTAGTTGAGAAGTTGTTAGAAAAATCTTGGGGACCACTCTAGGTTGGTTATTTCCTAATTTGTTAATTAACTACCATGACAATTAATTAAAACTAATCCATACATAATAACCATGAAATTAAAATAAGAAAAACAAATTTAAATGTACTTTATTCTTTAACATATTAAAATATTCTAAAATTTCATAAAAATTGGAAAAGTAGGGTTACAAAACTTGTGTCCAATTGGAGATTTTGTTTCCCTTCGAGATCTATTCGAGATTTCGTTGTTATTCGAGACTTTGTTGAACTCTGTTTTCGTTACGAGAATTTTTTTTCTTACTTTGATACTTTGTTCCTATTCTATACTCTGCTTCCTGATCACCACTCCGGGACATTGTTATCTATTCGGGATTTGGTTCCCCATATAGAGTTATTTGTCGTTTGAGATTTGGTTACTATTTGAAACTTCGATTCCCTATTCGAGATTTTAAATCTTCCTATTTTTCCTTCTGTACTCACTACTTTTTGGATCCCTTATTGCTTCTTAGTAAAAAAAACCTTGTATTCTAACAGTCAGATAACCTCACCATTATCGTGACTTGGATTATTGAAACTCATTTTGGATTCCTTGAAACTTCTTTTTAAATTCCTATGGATAAGGTTGAGAGTCTATTCGATGATCTACTCGGGCGTGGCAATTGTGCGCTGAAGTCATTATCTGGACTACAGATACTAAGGGTTCACTACAGCCAGCAGCGCACTGGCGAGACAAGAACTCTAAGTTGAAGTAATTCAGACATTCATAGGCTTTCGAGTATTATTGAGACTGTGTCATATTCTCCATATCTTGATCTCTTGGGTTGTTTCATCAATGATTGTTGGGAAATGGATAAGATTGACAGAATATTCGGTGACATATTGTTATTTGAGTCACGGAGCCGAAAGTCCACTGTAGTCAGATATATATTGGCGGAGTAGGGATTCTAAGCAAAGTGATTTCAAATACCTATATGTTCTCGGGTACCATGGAGACTATATCCCTTATTCATACGATTATTGATTTTCCTTGAATGACAAATTCATGTACTCTTCACCTTGACTTGATACTGATATCTCCTGATTAGTTCCATATATTTTTCCTCAACCCTTACAATTTTTCTTCTTGTATTTTATTGTTGGATCGTTGATTTTACACATTGCCAGATCTTAATTCCATTTTACTAGATTTTAAAATCATGCGTATATTTTTTTATCGTGTTTCATCTAAGTTTGATCATGCCTATCTGACCATACCTTTCCCCTTTCAATCGTGCTAAAATTTCAATGTTGATCATGATTTTGAAATTCGTGCCTTAATGATTCTACTTTGATGAGTCATTTCAAATTCGTATGATCCGTGTATTCGTTGAGCGCATCCACCCTCGTGCCCAACTCAATTTTAAACTTTGTGTCATTCTCTGTATCGTGCCACACTTTGAATTTTGAGGACGAAATTTCTAAGGAGGGGAGATTTGTAACCCCGCCTTCCCATTTTTGGAATTTTTAAAATTATTCATGATATTTTAAATTCAAGTTTTGTTTTACTATTTGTGATTCATGGATGTGTATTAGAGAAAGTTTACTTAAATGTATCTTGGTTAATTAAATAATCATTTGGGAGTAAATAACAAGTGTGGCCCCTAAGATACTAACAACCTTTTAACAACCATAACAACTTTCTTACCAATCTTTGGAGAAATGTGTAATTAATCAATTATTATAGGTTTAGCTGTAAATCTTCCTATTCTTATTTTTTCACTACTTAATCTCAGCTGTGAAGAGAGAGAATGAATGATCATTCTCACTTCTTCATTTAGTAGCTGAGTTTTCTCGAGCTCTCCTCTTTATTCTCCCCAAATTTTCTCAAATTCGGCCAACCCTAACTCTAATTCTGGCAGTTAGTGGCGAGGATGACGTCGGCGGTGCCTCTCAGTTTCGTTCCTCAAGCGGCAATGACTCGACAATGAGCCTCAAGCGGCAATGACTCGACGATGAGCCACAAGCGACAATCGGCCATGACATCGACTCCGAAACCCTAGCCCTAATTTCTTTAAATTCTTTGACGATCGGCAGGCGCTGGCCTCCTTTCCCGGTGTTTGAAGCAGAGATCCCACCCGAAGCGGCGGCACACGATCGGCATCGACGACACTGCAAGAGTCGGCGATAGTTCCCCGTTTTCTTCGGAGAATTTCATCAATAGACTCACCAACGACGCTAGAGGTGAGTTTGACTGGATTTCTTCCTGCATATGTTCTTCCAAATCATGATCGGCTTGTACTTCTCCTTGACAGTGGCGTGGCGTCGAGTATTTGAGTTTCCTCGACAAATTCGTGGTCCATCTTCGGCGATACACCGTTGACAACTGGTGACTCGACTCAAACTTTTCTCTTTTGATTGTTCCAACTGAATAAGTTTTTGATCATCCTTGATCTGGAGTTTGATCGGATCGACAATCCTTTAGATATATGAGTTCGATCGAAGCCTTGATTTGATATCTGTACTTCCTCCGAATCTTGATCGACTGCGGACTAGAGATTCACTGTTTGATTTCGTATTGATCCTTGAAGGATTTATGATCGATCTGTGGTAAGCTCGAATTTTATATTTTTTTTATATTCATTATATGATCAATTATCTAGCCATTTCTCTTGTGTTGATTGTTGCAGTGTTGGGTTCGATTTGTATCTGATTTGTCAACTGTGTCCGCAGTATTGAGAGGATTTCCTTCAGGTAATGTCTAAATCAACTTCCTAATTACTCAATTTATGCCTAGTTGCTTTGATCATAATCCCAGTACTGTGGTTTTGTTTCATACGTTGTGTTTGGATCGAGCGTGCGTGTCTGCTTCTATTTTTGGAGTTTGGATCGTGTCCGGCTTGTAGAATTTCGAGCAGAGTTGGAATCAAATTTTGGTTCACATCTAAAGTTCTGTGTTCATGTTGATTGGATCCATTCATATCGTGTCCAGTGGCGTGTCCAAGCACAGTGTGTCCGTGGGTGTTAATCTGTGGCGTGGCTTGTGTCGACCGTAGCAGAGTTCGTGTAGGCGTGTCCAAAAATTGGTTTGGTGTTCAGATTGTGGGTGCGTATTCCAGGGAGGATGTGCGTGTCCATGAGTTAGTTGGAGATTGAATGTTTGAACATTTAACTGAATCATTCTATTTTTGAATGTAATGGTTGTGTAATTTTTCTATTTTAGTTCGATATGGTTGTATATTTTTCTGACGATTGGTTTTGTAAATCTTTGCTCTAAACTCTGATTTCAAAAACGTGATCGATGGGTGGCTGGGCTTGTAGGAGTGTTTTTCTGGTGCAAAGTGAACCTTAGCCCTGTTCTGGTGGAGGAAGTCTATGTATGGGACATTTATTGGATTTTTGGCCAGTAATTGGACTCCAATTGGGTTGGGCTGCATTTTGGGTTGCCTTGAAGGTCTTGAACATTAGTGTACTGAATTGTTGGGAAGTTGTTAGGGGCTTGGCAAGGTATGCTAAACTGTGTGTGGTTGTTAGTTAACCTGAGCCATGATATGGCAAGAGAGTATATGGCTTAACGAAATTATTGTTGTCCCGGTTGAGCCTTGAGCATGAAAGGGTATGGGCTGGATGACTACTTGAGTTGAGCCAACTCCTATTTGTGCAGAACCTTGAGTTCATTATGTAGAATGGGTCTGCTGAGCCTGTGTTGGGCCACTAGGGGGCTTACAATCCAAGCAGTGGTTCAGATCACTATTTTAGATTGGTAGTTGTTAAATGTTTAGTATTGTATTTGGTTTTATAAATCATTTAATACATCCTTCCTAAATAACTTACTAGCAACTTCTTAAATGTATACATATTAATAGTCCTTTGTCTTACTGTTAGTAGAGATGATTCCATATTAGTCAGCGTAATAATTAAAAGAGAATAAGTGAAAGAGTGTTAGTGTTAATAATCAGTTTAGTAAAAGATCAAGTAATTAATTACCTTTAACTAGAGCTTACCTAAATTGTTCATATTATATCAGGTGGACCTACAGATCTCTTTTCTACCCTTGGTCATCCGGAGCAAGGCAAGTACATTCTATAGTTTATGTTCATTTACTGTCATATCATGTATTTTCTTGTGGCACATTGAGACACGATATATGGTACCCTTGTACTTTCATGTCTTGTATTTACTTATGGTCGGGGAGGGAAAATACACTAGCTATGTGACAAAATCTATGTTCTGATATTCATGTAGATAGCTTAGGCCTCGTACTGTGCACGCGGGCCCTAAGCCGTACCCTTATTCCTTTGCTCCTGTGCTTATTCCTGTACTTACCCCAGCCGGTCACATAGGCTAGTTGTATTTCAAACATTGTGCACATGTCATGTCTTGTACTTCAGGTTCATGGTTTACATTCTTGTACTTTATTTCCTATACTTTACATTTATGTACTTTCATGTTCTTTTCCTTTACTTTATTTTTATGTTCTCCTGTACTCATTTCTATATCATGATGTTCTTGTTCATTACCTAGAATTGTACTTTGTTCCGCTCCTGACTGGATATGTTGCAGGTGTACTTGAGGATATCATTCCACCTTATGGGTCAGAGCCCGGGATCTTAGCTGAGCAAGATGGAGGCATGACTTAGCTAGGGGCTTCAGGTTTAGACTGTTTAGCTTTACTTATAATTAAATATTATTTTTTAGAGTTCATAGCATATTTTATTCTTATTGAATCTGATACATTTACGTTATATGGACTTGTGGATTATGGTGATCTTTCTGAAATCGTTTATAGATGTTGTGATATGTACTTATTCATATTGACTTGATAGTTTCCCTAGCTTGGTACAGCTTACTACGTTGAGTCTTCCAATATAGGCTGGGCGTGTCCGACTCGTATTCGATTATTCGAGAGCAGGTCGTGACATCATCCACCAACTCTTCTCCTTCTCCTTCTTCGATGGGCTTATTCTGGAGGGGGTGGTCACCGAAGACGTGGCGGTAGTGGAGGAAGTTTGGCCAGATAGAGACACCGACAGATCAGTCGGGGCTAACGGCGATGGAAGAGGACACGGAGATAAGCTTCTGCTTGATTAGGAGGTACTGTGTAACAGATGTTCTGGACCTTGGTGGAGGCATCCTTCTAGGACCATATGAAGGGGTAGTAGGAATGTTCGAAGGAGTGGTGGAGGGAGTTGACAGAGTCAACGATGAGCCAAAACTTCTTCTCCCTCGTATGGAGGAGGGAGAGGGTCCCGTCGGAGCTGATCTCTGAGTACTTGGTTATCAACGCCAGCTCTACCTCCTTCGTCTACTTCTTCCTCTTTAGGAGTGCCATAACTATTTGCTGCTAGTTAGAGTGGTATGGAAGCTAAATTTTACATACCAAAATGAACTCCATTAAAGGCAATTTCGTTCACGGAAGTGGAAAAAAATTAAAAAGTTAAAAATAAAAAGGAATCTTTAAATTTTGTTTATCAAAACAAATTTTTAGATACAAGTAACCAAACGTGTCGCTCCCGTTTTTCGTTATACGTATTTTCAGTATACATATACGGATTCTCGACCCGTATTTTGACTTGTCTAGCATGGTTTGGTCTTGGTTTAGCTTGGCTTGGTTTATTTTGGTTTGGTTTGGGTCAAGATGGTTCATCATGTTGAACCCCCTTTTATAACCCAACCCCTTTCTCTCTCCTCCTTTACTTTTCATTTATTTATTTATCTACTTCTCTTCTTCATTTATTTCTCCCAAACCCTTAGGCAAGTGTAATCTTGCTCCATGAGAGATCTCATGTTTTATTGTTCCAATATCTTCTTTACATAGTTTTATGACTCTTTAGTACTTGGTATTTTTGGTTTTGGTGGATAAAATCTTGTAGATCTAAGTTTACTCAAACCTTGGTTTTCTTGGGTTTTGATCTATCAAATTTCATTATTTTCAAGTTTTGATTGATCCATGTTGTAGAAAATTTCGTTCTACCCAATTTTGACCTTTGGAAGTCCCGATTTCGAGTTGTTTTGAAGGATTTATGAACTTGGGAAGTTTATGGGTTCCATGAACTCATGCTCTCGGCATAGAGAAGAAGAACAGTGATGGGCGCATAGCTTTTTATGTGCCCACAACAGCTTTTGCTTTGGGCGCATAGCTCTTTATATGCGCCCAAAGCACCCTGCTTTCTTCTGCCTGGGCGCATAGCTTCCTGGGCGCATAGCTGTCTGGGCGCATAGCTTCCTGGGCGCATAGCTTCCTAGACACATGACTTCCTGGGCGCATAGCTTCCTGGGTGCATGACTTCCTAGGCGCATGACACCCTGGGCGCATGCTATCCCTGGCACCCCTTTTACCCCTTGAGCCATTTCTTGCTAGAATAATTCTTGTTACATTTGCCCATGCTTGTCCCCATGGTCCTTAGTGTAATGTTGTGATCTAGGCATATACCCTTTATTTGACTTGTCCAGTGACTACTCGACTTAATCACTTGTGGAGCATGATGGAGTTTGAACTTGATAGATTTGACTAGACTTAACATGAACACGACATGACAATATGACTCTACATGATAACTCTTGATAGTGACCCATTATGGTGCACTCTTGATGTAATGCCCATATCTCGTATTACGTATTTGGAATACGTGTACGTATTTTGACCCGTATTGCATGTCTCCCTGCTTGATTTATTTTGGCATTTCATTGATTGGTTTATCTTAGTTCGGTTCGGTTTGTTTGGCTTGGTTCGGTTTTGCTTGATTTTATGTGAACCAACCCACTCCCACCTACCACCACTCCCACCATAAATATCAATCCCACTCTCTCTCTTCCATTATTACTCATTACTCATTTCTTCTTCTCCATCTTTACTCTTCACCTACCAGAGAGAGAGGGAGAGCTTAGGCAAGTGCATCTTGCTTCATGGAAGAACTCCATTTTTATTGTTCCATTGTCTTCCTCATGTGTTTTTAACCCACTTTAGTACTTAGTATTTTTTATTTCCATGGTTAATTTCTTGCAGATCTAGTTTTGTGGTATTTTCGGGTTCCATGAATTTTGATTTATCAAACTTGCATATTTTGCTAGTTGATGGTCCCATGTTGTAGATAATTCCATTTTACCTACGGGAGTTTTGGATTTGGGTTCCTAATGTTGTTTGGAGGAGCATGGAGGCCATGGTATTTTCTATGGACATGTTCTTTGTGGGAGCCATTAATTGCACTTTTGATATTTGCTGGCCGCATGAGTAAATATTTCTGGCCGCATGGCCGTCAAAATATTTGCTGGCCGCATGAGCATTTTTCAGTGAGCCGCATAGGCCAATGCCATGTATATTTTAATGCATGGCCTTAGCATTCACGTGCATGGCCTTAACCATTAAATGCTTGCATGCATTTAACTAAATTTTGCATGGCCAATAGTTGTTGGCCGCATGGAGCAGTACTTAGCCACATATGGCCTCATTTAATTAGCCAGCCGCATATGCATTTTGCATGGCCAGCCGCATGCTTATTTTGCTTGGCCAACTTGCTTAGCCGCATGTGCATGTAAGCAATTTGCTTTGGCCATTAACATTAAGTATTGCCGGAGCCGCATGACCTTATTAATTATTATTGCCGCAGGGAATAGTATTTAAATAGCTGCATGCATTAGTATTCAAAGCATGCATTAATATTTAAATAGTTAGGCTGCATGCATTAGTATTCAAAGCATGCATTAATATTTAAATAGTTAGTGGTTGCATGCATTAGTATTCAAAATAGCATGCCTTTGCATGCTTTAGTGTTTAGCTTTGCAATGCCAGCCGCATAAGCACATTTGCTAGGCCTTGTGTTGGCCGCATAAGCATGCAATTTGCATGGCTTTGCAAGCTGGCCGCATGGGGAGCAATGCTAGCCGCATATGCCCCACTTCCAATGATTCCTGGCCGCATGGTAATTACACTTTGCATGCAAAAGATGCATGCTAATATATATATGAATGGCACTTTACTTTGCATGCATTAGATGCATACAACACTTGCATGAGAATATATTCATGCATGGGAATCCCATGTTTATACTTGCAAGCATTATTTAATGCATTATATTAATGCATGTATATTTTGTACCTTATATTAATGCATGAATATTTGTACAGTTGTATTTTGTGGGCCCCATGGCATTTCTTTGCTTACTAAATGCAAGCTTACCTTGTGGCCGCATGGCCTATATATTATTATTTTTGCCGCATGGCCTACGTAATATTTTGGCCGCATGGCCATATAATATTTATTTCTCTCGGCCACGTGAACCATTAATTAAAGGGTTCACGTGTATCTTTTCCTTGCTGTCCTTATTGTGGGGGTCCCACATAGCTTCTTTTAGTTGACTAGCTTACTGAAGTGGGAGCTTGCAATTATTGCGGGTCCCACTATCTTTTGTCTTACTTGATTTCGTGCCCTCTTTGTTATGTTGGCCGCATGGGTGGCTTCCCACTCTCTTTGGCCGCATGTATGTTCTCCCACTTATGGGCCGCATGGGGTCCACTTTGATTGTTTAAATATTTTATTTGCCTGAATTGTGGTCAGAATTTCTTCCCACTCCCAACATGAAAGTTGTAGAGTTTCTCCTTGGCTTCAAGAATATATATATATATATATATATATATATATATATATATATATATATATATATATATATATATATATATATATATATATATATATATATATATAATTTAATTGTGCAAGTTTCTCCCCTTCTTGATGAATGACATGACTTGATAGCGACCTGCCGTGGTGCACTCCCGACAAGATAACTTGACCTGACAATTTGACATGATAATTCTTGATAGTGGCCCGTCGTAGCGCACTCCTGACATGATAAACCTAACGTGATATATCTTGATAAGCTGTTGCGACGACTACTTGACACGACAAGAATGAATGACCTGGACACCGTGGACGATTGTGCTTGTACAAATGAACCAGTCTTGTCTTGCATCATGTCTAGGACTGGGACCCCTGAGTACCACGGTCATGGGTACCCACTGTAAATGGCTAAGGCTAATAACTAGAATAATTCAATAGTCATGAGAGATTTTCCCAGTTACAGGCGATCCCGTTATCCCGGCCACAATTGTTGGACTTGTAGCCTGCCGTCGAGTAGGGCACATTTCCAGCCCACTGTCATATGGGGCACTTTATGAAATAATTTCTACGCACACTGTCATGTGTTGCACACCAAGCTACCTAATAATTATTGATAACTGCGTAATGAATCCAAGTCGCCTGGATAACCTGGATTAGCTGCAGGGCTTGTGGCTGGAGGAACATCTCATTACATATTGCTAGTAACTAAGGCTTGTGATAACCCTAGTTAGTTAAAGTATCAAGCCGTACCTATTGCTTGGCCGTGATTGAGTGGATGAGGTATAATTTGTCTAGTCTTGTCTTGATCCTGTACAAGATTGTTACATGACCTGTTTTCTTATTTACCTTGTCGATAAATGGTGGGAGAAGCCAAGTTCTGTTCAGACGAAGGGTTACAACCTCGGTCCTTGTTTGGTTTACGGGTTGTAACCTGGTTATCTGAATAGTCCCATGGTTATCTCATCGTATATCACCTGTCATGCTTGATACGTTTTACCTTATCAATAGTAATTGAGGCGGGTTTCTATTCAGGCGAAGGATTGCAACCCCGGTCCTTGTTTGGTTTAAGGGTTGCAGTCTAGCTACTTGAATGGTTTCTTCGCGCTCAATATATTATTGTTATCTCAGTTATTATCAGTATCTTTTAATTACCCTTGCTATTCATTTGTGATATGCTGGTTTTAGTTCCTAAGTGAAGCCTCCTTTGTGGTACTTGCTCTTTCTGGGGTCTGACCCAGCTGGTTTTATATGGCCAGATACCGGAGCAGCACCAGAGGATCTACCGACCTTCCAGCCACATGGTGACCACTAGACGGAATTCTGGCAATGAGTGGGTTTATTTTGGCTCTCCCACTCTATTGTAAAATTATTCTTTTGAGGCATTTAGCCGCCGAGCAAGTGTTAGCTCGTGTACATTTTTACTTACTGTCTGCCTACGGGCTGTAACACGATTGGCAACCTAGGGTTGATCATGTATGACTAAACTCTTGCTAGTCCTCACATTTTGTAACGACTAGCTTCATGATCAGCTGAATATGTAATGTTTGGGACGCCTTACTATGTATATTTGGTGATCTTACATCTTGTAACATTTATTTGCTTTCTTGTGATTGAGACACTAGGCTTGTTATTGACCATAAGAGACTGATGGCTTGTAGTTAAACCCTCATATATCTAGACAGCCGTGACCGTATAGTGGAGTGAATCCTATTTCATTATACGTAGCTGGCTATGTCTGCCCCCGCTCTTCAGTGTTCTGGTTCTGGGGCGTGACACTTGACAAGCAACTTGACATGAATAATCTTGATAGTGGCCCGCCGAGGTGCACTCTTGACAAGTAATCTTGACAAGTAACAAGTAACATAACATGACATGTAATCTTGAATGTTGTTGTGACAACTATCTCTACTTGCTAACTAAATCTTATCTTGACACCGTGGATGGTTGTGTCCGTACAAGTTACATGTCTCGTCTTGCATCATGTCTAGGACATGGATTCCTGATTTCCATGGTCAGGGATTCATACTGAATCTGGCTAAGTTAATGACTAAATTGATTAAGTAGCTCATAACGAGATTTTCCAGTCACAGGCAATCCCGTTATCTGGGCACCTCAAGTGGACTTGTAGCCTACCGACGAGTAGGGCACATTTCCAGCACACTGTCATGTGTTGCACCCCCAAGTCACCTAATACAACTCTCTCAACTTGCAACTGGATAACCTGGATTAAGTCTACAGGACTTGTGACTGCTGGAACATCTCATTGCATCTTGTAGTAATTAGGCTTGTGATAACCCTAGTTAGTTAAAGTATCAAGCCGTACCCATTGCTTGGCCGTGATTGATGAATGTAGTCACGTCTAGTCTAGCTTGTCTAGACAGTGCCAGTTATGATTACTTCAGTGCGTTGTTTATGCTTACTCTTAGCGATAAATGATTAGAGACTAAGTTCTGTTCAGGTGAAGGGTTACAACCCCGGCCCTTATTTGGTTTACGGGTTGTAACTTGGTTACCTGAGTAGTTTCTTAGTTATCTTATCGTTTATCACCCTATTTTCCTAACTCTAAGTTTTTGTTATTATTATGCCTTGTGATCTAACATGCTGGTTTTAGTTCTTAAGTGAAGCCTCCCTTGTGGCACTTGCTCTTTGTGGGGTCTGACCCAGCTGGTTTTGTATGGCCAAATTTTGGAGTAGCTCCCGAGGATCTTCCAGCCTTCCAGCCAGATGGTGAACACTGAACATAACCCTGGCAACGAGTGGGTTTTATTTTGCTCTCCCACTCTATTGTAAATTATTCTTTTGAGGCGTTTAGCCGCCGAACAAGTGTTAGCTCATGTTGAAAAATTATATTTTCTGTCTGCATGTGGACTGTAACATGATTGACAAATCCTAGGGTTGATCATGTATGAAACTTTTGCTAGTCTTCGCATTTTGTATGACTAGCTTCATGATCATCTGAATATGTAATGTATGAGACGTCTTACTTTGTATGTCTGATGATCTACCATCTTGTAACATGTGTTTTACTTGCTTGATATTGAGACACTAGGCTTGTTCTTGACCATAAGAGACTGTTGGCTTGTAGTTAAACCCTCATGCATCTAGACAGCCATGACCGTATATCGAGGTGGGTTACACTTCAATGTACGTAGCTGGCTGTGTCGGTCCCCCGCTCTCCAGCATTCTGGTTCTGGGGCGTGACAAAACGCAAAGTCCTAATTTATAAAACTATATAACAACTTTATAACTTTATTTAAGATTATTTTTAAATCAGAATTTCTAAAAACCTATCCAAACAGTCTCTATTCCTAGGAACATAAGTTTTGTATTCCTAGGCATGAAAATTTTGTATAGGAATCAACTTTCCTTTCCCCTGGAAAAGAACTCAACATTCCTATATACCCATGTTTAGTTAGGCTGGGAATATGTAGCCCGGACAAATTCAAATTTTCCCTTCTCATGTTTGGTTCAGACAAGAATAGGAATCTTAATTTGTTTAGTTTTTCATAAACAACTTTTCATTAATTTTATTATGGTATTATTACCTAAATTTGAGAATATTATCGTCTAAAAAAATTATAATTAATGCACCCAACTAACATTTTCAGAAAAACAAAAATATTTACAAGAAAATTTGTGTTTTACTTTATATATATATATATATATATATATATATATATATATATATATATATATATATATATTCCAGTGGCGCGGTGGTGCATTGGTAAGACCGCTGGCACTCGGGGGTGAGGGCGTGGGTTCGAGCCTCCACTCCCACGAGGACGGATGGGTGGCGTTGTCCACGGGCCTTGGTTTGGGCCTTGGTTTTATATATATATATATATATATATATATATATATATATATATATATATATATATATATATATATATTGCGGATCAAAAGCCCCCCTTAGAAAACCCCCTAAAAACCCCCCCTCACTCTAATTCGTAATATTAATGTTAATATTAATGTTAATATTAATATTAATGTTAATGTTAATATTTTTTTTTATTTTTTTTATATTAATGTTAATGTTAATATTAATGTTAATGTTAATGTTAATATTAATTTTAATGTTAAGTTTAATGTTAATTTTAGTATTTAATGTTAATATTAACATTAATATTAACACTAACATTAATATTAACATTAATATTACGAATTAGAGTGAGGGAGGTTTTTAGGGGGTTTTCTAAGGGGGTATATATATATATATATATATATATATATATATATATATATATATATATATATATATATATATATATATATATATATATATATATATATATATATATATATATTGGAAGCGGATCAAAAGCCCCCCTTAGAAAACCCCCTAAAAACCCCTCACTCTCATCCGTAATTTAATGTTAATATTAATGTTAATGTTAATATTAACATTAATATTAACTTAAATACTAAAATTAACATTAATATTAACATTAAAATTAATATTAACATTAACGTTAATATTGGAAGCGGATCAAAAGCCCCCCTTAGAAAATCCCCTAAAACCCCCCTCACTCTCATCCGTAATTTAATGTTAATATTAATGTTAATATTAACATTAATATTAACATTAAATACTAAAATTAACATTAATATTAACATTAAAATTAATATTAACATTAATATTAACATTAACATTCACATTAATATAAAATAAAAATAAATATTAATATTAACATTAACATTAATATTAACATTAATATTAACATTAACATTAATATTAACATTAATATTAACATTAACATTAACATTAATATTAACATTAATGTTAACATTAAATTACGGATGAGAGTGAGGGATTTTCTAAGGGGGCTTTTGATCCGCTCCCACATATATATATATATATATATATATATATATATATATATATATATATATATATATACTAGTGGATAACCTGTGCCATAATGGCACGAACACGAACACGAACAACAGATCCGGCGGCCGAAGGTCGCTCCACCTCTGCTGCTTTTTCTTCCCGGATACGGATCCGACTAGACCACCACCTGGAGAAGGGTCGAGTGACTTCTCTCCTGCCGAAGAATGCCTTCCGGAGATCCTCCGTGGTAACCTCACTGCCGCCGGCTGCTCCGGTTCGTGCTGCGGGTCGAGGTTCACGGCGAAGCTGGAGTTCCAGTTCTCCGCGGCGGAGGGGAGGCCCCGCTGCTGCCGCCGTTCGGAGGGACGCGAGGGAGAAGTTGGGATGCTGGGATGAACGTGAGGGAGAAGTTGGGTCAACTTGTCCTTTTATTTATGTGGTAGAACCAAAAACGGTGGGTTGTCTATAATCTAATCTAAAAGCAAAATTGAGTTTTAGAGAGAGGGACAATTTAGTCCTTTTATCATCGTTGAACCAAAGCACATGGGTCGGACCAAAAATCCACTGTGCTTTATTATATATATATATATTATATATATATATATTATACAAAACACAAAGGTTTTTGAATCCTAGGGCTGACTGTGCCAAGATAAAGAGTGGTTGGGATTTAATCTTGGTGAATCAACGGTTGTGGGGTTTTATGGGGAAGAGCATTATTGGGAGTGGGGTTTTATGGGGAAGAGCATTATTGGGAGTGAGGTTTTATGGGGAATCCAAAGATGGGGATTTAATATTTTGATGGTTGGAATTTAATATTTTGATGGGGGCCTCATAATGGTTGTGGATGAGCATTATTGAGAGTGGAATTTTATGGGGAATCCAAAGAAAATTCACATCCAGCAGTGGTTGGGATTTAATATTTTGATGGGGGCCTCAAAATTATTATTGTTCGTTTAAAATTGGGGGTCCAAGATTTTGAGGGGGAATACCTTAAATGAACCATGCCCTATGGGCACGGGTTATGACTAGTTCTACTATATAATAGAAAAACTTAGATGGTGGAACTTTTGAATTCCGAAAATACCCTTACATATTTATACTAATTAAAAATAGTTCATTAATTTTAATAAGGACAACTTAGTAATTAGGAAGACTACCCTTTGGTCTTCCTAAAGAGTCTTCCTAAACTAATTAAGAAATATTAAAATACGTACAAGGCACGTGCACATATGCTAGTTATATACTTAGTAATTACGAAGACTACCCTTTGGTCTTCCTAAAGAGTCTTCCTAAACTAATTAAGAAATATTAAAATACGTGCAAGACACGTGCACATATGCTATATATATATATATATATATATATATATATATATATATATATATATATATATATATATATATATATATATATATATATATATATATATATAGCCCTCTTTATATTCCTCCCAATTTCCAATTCTGTCCTTACCAGATAAGAAAACCAAAATCCATTTCCAAGCCTTTTGAACCAAACATCCATTAATTTTCAATTCCCCCTAAAAATTTCCTCCAATCCTCAACCAAATTCCATTGGAAATTTTTACGGGAAGAAACTTACGCATGGAAATTTTTAACCGATCCTCTCCCCTGCCCCTTATTTGTCACTGCTCCCGCTCCGGCGGAGGAAAACTTCCATCGACTCCCAAGTATTTATGGGAGGTGGTGGAGCAGGCGATCCGCAAGCTCTCAACGAAGCGGTCCTTTAGCTTTGGACTGAAGGAGACGGATGACAGGGAATGGCCCCTCTCCACCGCTCGAAAGGGAGACCGCATGGAGGTTTGCTTCTTCTTATTTTTTTGGTTATTCATTTATGCCTCCTTGAAATACTTACTGTAAAAATTGTATATACAGAAATCTATAAGTTGTAGATATTATGCTAAAACATGGAGTAAAATTGATGGAAGTTTATACAGAAATATGTAAGGTGTAGGCATTGATTTAATTGATACATGTGTGGATTTGTGTGGAAGAGGTGACCTATTTCTTTCCCTTATTCTCAATTTCAGATCATATCCAAATTCTTCCATCTTGTGATCTCCACCATCTCCCTTACATAGGTAAAATTGAGGCCTTTTTCTTGTGATTTTCTCAGATTTATTGTTTTATGTCAGATTACTATTTTTCTTTCAATTTTTCTTCTTCTTAATTTAATGTTTAAATTGTTTTATCTTAGATCACATACATACGCACGCTAACTATTTGTTAAAATGCTAGCATCTCCAGGGTGTTGCATCCATCTCGAGAGATTGTTTGACACTTCTGAAGCTCTGTACTCTACATTTCAGGTACCTACAAACTAATATGAGCTAGTAGCACATACATGAAGCCTATGTTGCTTAGACACGAATGCAACACGACAAAGCCAAAATTACAAAGAACATGAATTTTTAGATGAAGGGGAAGAGTATCAGAGGGAAGAAAAGGATTAGGTAACTATCTTCTATGGATGCAGGAGAATTGAAATACTATGTACTATCGGTGAGCAATTCAGTAATGTTAAATATCATTCATTCAAAACTAATGGAGAATAACATGAATTTATGCCTAATTTACCAAATTGTTTTGGCTTTTAATAATTTTTATTACTTTTTGGCTTCCAGTAATTGGAAACTCCAAAAGTCTGATTTGTAACAGTTGATACTGGAACTCATAAGGTCCATTCTGCAACCGATTTATGATCCTTGGTTTCCAGTATTCTGTTTTATTCTAACGGTTCATCTTTTGCTAAATGTGCATAAAAGTTCTGGAATTCGATAGGATCCAGTTCTGGTCTTTTCGTATTAACCGGTAATAAAATGTTGTTAGTTATCTATCATGGTTTTGGCGTAGTCATTGATTCATAAGTTTGGGTTGATTCTGAATCTGGTTTGGAACTTGATGAGTAGCAACAACAATGTTTAGAAGTAAACGAACACTTTGAAACAATGCACGAGGCTTCTTTTGTGCACCTTTCTGGCAACCTTGGTGTCTTCGACAAGTGTTATATAGTGAAGAAAATTTCGAAGATAAATGACATTAGTTAAACTGTTTTAAACATCATG